>VZTM01042009.1:0-62735 GCA_013400555.1 Jacana jacana | reverse complement strand
GTCCCTTCCCTTCCCTTCCCTTCCCTTCCCTTCCCTTCCCTTCCCTCTTTCCTATCCTCTCCTTTCCCTCTCTTTCAATACAGGTTATATTACTTTTGCTGTGAGGTATTCAAGCTATTACTGGAATCTTATACATTAACGCCTGCGCAAACAGAAGTCACTACCCTTCATGCAGTAACATCCCTGAAGTTTACTTCTGGCCTTTCACGATTTTCAGCTCTCACTGAAATCACAGAGATGCCAAGTGCATCTGCAGAGTTACTGCCCCTACTGTGACTCTGCACTGTTTGAAAACCATAAGCAAGATGGGTGGCAGCTGTACCTTTCTACTGAGGGACATACCAAATACTCATACAGACCAGTGGGTCAGCTAAAGGACCATGGGGAATCTAGGTGGAGGAGCTGGGAGGTACTTGGCAGCTGGTCAGAGAACTTAGTGGCTGGGCAAAACCAAAGGGAATGATCCCAAGACAAGAACAGCCCATGCAGCCACATGTGTGGCTCTAGTTATGTCACTCCATATGCCTTGTTCAGCTAGAAATAGCCCCATTTTCTCCTGTTGGCACATAGCCAGGGTGTTGAAAAGCTTTGTGTGGGTAAGTACTGGAGAATCAGGTTATGGTCTAACTCTGCACTTTCCTCACATTACACAAATACTAGACACAGTACCAAGGGAGGATACATTTTTAACCTTAACACTTCTGTGATGGATAGTAGCATGGATAGCTATGATTTCTTTCTAAGAGTCTTTCATTTACATTTGGGGCTCTCAGGTGACAGACTACTATTCCACACTCCTTTAGCTCTCCTTCAATGAGTAAGCACAATTGCAGCTTAGTTCCAAAAACAAATTTTAAGCTGAAAATAAATGTTTTCTTTTCTCTAGGAGGGAGAGAAAAATCCATATGTCCTACAACCACAGGTTGTGGCTGTCTCTTTAAGTTTTTGAATCTTTACAACCAATTTACAAATGAGTACATTTCTATAACCCCTGTGAATACCCATGTTTTTTTAATGCAAGAATCTGTTTTATTTGGACTATCTCTCTTTTTTTTTCTTTCTTTTTTTCCACCAAGAAAGCATACCACATGAAGAAGAATGTGTGGGCGTTGTGAGAATGAATGATTTTCAAGCTGTGAGGACGTTATGGCCTCATGTACCCTAGGAAAAGTACTCGCTGCTGACGACCGGTGTCAACAATGACTGCGGCTGAACAGTGCTGAAAACAATTTAAGTCTTTCTGTCCCCCAGATTACACAGTATTCAGCAACATTTCAGGTAGTTTGATTAAAATCTGAAGAGGCACTGATTCGGCTAGCCTGGTATTAACAGGAGAGCGAGCCTTAGTGTAGACAGCTGCCTGGCTCCAGAAGCCATCAGCAGTGCTCTGTGCGCTCGACGTGTCCTGGAAACAGCTTCTGAGCCAGAAAGCTGTCTGCACTAAAGTGTTCACTATTTATGCCACCCCTTTTTTTGTGTTAGCATCAGAATGGGGTGAAAATTAAACAAGTGCAGTTGAAAAATATAAATATCCTTTTTGTTTGAATTTTCTCAGCAAGCAGAGAGTTAAGATACTTTGGTGAAATCTGAATTACTTTTTCTTCATATCCTTTTCACAACAATAAAAGGATAGAAAGATAGACTGAAAAGGAAACAAACCCAGTAGTTTTTTGGTTTGAGATTTTCAATTAAGAATATAATCTTGGCAGTGCTCCTTTTAATTCTTCCCAAAAGAAAAAGACTATTTCACATTAGCTTGTTATGTATCTATGAATGTATAAAGTGCAGTGCACTTTAATGCCGTTTCCACGGGAAACAGCATGAACAGTCTGCTCTTACCCAACATGTACTTCCAAATGAAGCTGAAATGCAAAGCTAGTAGCTTCAGTCTCCATTAAAAAGTGTAGTAATAGGTATCAGCACCTTATTAATAGAAGGGCTTTTTAATGGCATCCTGCCCACCTACTGTATCTCAGCCCATAGACTGAACGGGAGACAAAAATACCATTCCTCGTGAAGAAACACAAGCAGGCTAGAACTTCTTATTGAATAAAAGAAGTCTGCAACCCTTTTGAAAAATTCTTGTGAAAGAAGAGCTAAACCCAAACATTTGGCCTGATGAGTGAATTCAAACATATTTTGAACAGAATCTAACTAATTCATTTTTACTGGATGTAACAGATTTAACTCTACTTGCTACAGAACAGATGCAGAAATCCGGGGACTGAAACATCCCAAGTCCTGAAGTAGAATCCTACATTACTTTCTGCTATTTGGCAGAACACTTGTTAGCAGAGAGCACATTTTTTACACATGGAGCAAGGGAGAAACAGATATTCACAGGGAGCTCCTTTGCTCATGGGAAAGCACGTGCATTGTGAGGTGTTGTCCCAGCCCAAAATGTGCTCTGATGCCAAACCATGGCCATTCAGAGCAGCAGTTCTTTCCCAACTATGTGTGCAGATGAAGGAGACCTCTTATTTAACTTCAGTCACCTACACGAGGGCAAATGTTCCCAAGTTCCTCCCCGAGCTATGTAACTTTGCACTTCTGCTGGAAGTTGAAATAAATACATAAAACCATAGGGAATTATACCTACTCTGTTAAAAGCAAACAATGTTTGCATGCTTGTGCATTCAGATTCTGTCATCAGACACCCTCAGAGATCTTAATAGTGGCCCACAGAAATGGAAAAATTATCTCTTTTTTAGAGCCTCCTATCAGATATAGAGCATTATGCTGGATTATTTGTAGAAAAATTTGTTTGGAAACTGTTGGAGGTCTTACCTTACAGAGAAAAGTCTTCAACAAGCATACTAGCCACTACACCTCTCTGTCTTGCTGAAACCGTGTGTGAACCAGGTGCGTTTGAGAAGTGTGCAGACTGTGTTTTCTAAAATTCTGCTTGCCTCCTCCTGTTGGTTCACTGATCATCCCCCTTCACACACATGAACACACTTGGTGCCCTATGCATCTCCTTTCACATGCAATAAACGGAAAGGTCATTAGTGCTGTCAGTCACCAGTACATCTTGTTCTCTAGACCTGTGAAGCACATTGGGCTCCCTGTCTGTTTCCCAGGCTTGGGAAATTCAGGAAGGATAGGCTTTGGAACACAATGGAAAATTTCCTTGCATTAGCTACCAGAAAAAAGAGACACCCTGAAGGCCTTGTCTTTTTTCATTAAATTCATAAAAAGGCGTATAATTACAAAGCTTGTGCAATGCTAATTTTCTACATAACTTTCACACTTTATCAGCCCTAAAATATATCTGAAGTGGCAGCACTGATACATAGATCAGGTGCCAGCCCACATATCCTGCCATAGATAATGTGAGCTGCAGAAGCACGGTCTGGTCTGTAAAGAATTAGGAAGAAATACCTCTACTAAGGAGAAATGCTCTGGCTGGATTACTCAATGAGTGCTGACAGGAGAGGCATTAAACCAGGGCATTAACAGACTGCAAGAATCGCAGATTTGCCCCTGCTAGGCAGAAATATGCCTTAATCATTAAATTAATGATAAACAGAACCTCCAAAAATCACACGCAACTATTAATAAACAGTCTCACAAAGTTACATTTCATTAATAACCATAAACAAATGGTGCCCATTGGAAGGATAATGTTTTTCCCTCTCCCCGAGAACATATGTTTGTAAACCATGTAACTGGGCCCCGAGTAATTTTGGAGTGAGTAATTTCCGAATGTGCAATTACAAATGGCTAAAGTGCAATAGCTCCCCGAAGCATCATCACAATTTCTGCAGTGAGTGTTTAATTGTAGCCAGACTTTGTAACCTTACCATGGCCTGTGTCCTTGCCATAACCCTAGGCCTAAGCTCCACTCTTCAACATATGGGAAAATTTTTCAAGCTGATTGCTCCAATCTGATTAGGGGAAGTTATGTAGCTGCCATTTATTCAGAGTCTTGTTACCACACTCCAACAGCTGCTTTGTAAAAGATTCCCATTAAGGCCATTTTCTGCCTACTCCAATTCCAGCACGCCTGTCAAAGTAATTGTGATTGCACTGATTGTTCCGAGGGTGCCAGCAATAAAAAAATTAAAAATCTTCTTGATACCAGGTTGACAAAAAGCTACTTCGATACAATGGTAAATTGGTTAGGAGAAAGTGCTTCCTGCCTCAGCCACCTTTCCTATCCTGAACCCCTTGGTAAATTCCCCAGTGCATGAAGGCACAGGTGTCTCCAGGACAGTTTGAGAGGAAGACTTGCTCTGTAGCAGGTGATTACAAAAAGCCTTGCACAATTCCGTTTTACAACAGTCTTTTCTTCTGGTTGCCACTTTGGCAACTAAAAAGTTTTACTGTTTTTTTTCGCTCACAATTGTGGCAATGTTAGGGTTGATAAGCTGCACGAAGTTGAAATGTCATGTCAGTACTGCAAAGCAAGTGGAGAATAGATGGCTTTCCATTGTGGTGATTGTTTTCTAACTAGAAAAAAAAAAAAAAAAGAAAAGAGAAAAAAAAGTCATGTGTTCTGAAGTGGGATTGTCTAAAGGATAAGAAGACTCCCTCAAATTGCTGCCAGTCATTTCAACTTGTCCAGAATGCCATCATAAAATGTGAATTTTTCTCTTATTTATTCAGATATTTAGTTAGGTTCGGAGGTTTAAAATAAACACACAGGTAGAGAGACTTGATCTCAGTTTCTGATATGAATATGCAAATGATGTAGTGACTAAAGGTTAAAAATGGTCCAGGCTTTTAGTTTGAAACAGCACCCACCTAAATGTTTGTTGAACTCTTTGGAGTTAACACTTATTCCAACACAGATGCCTTTGTTCCTTTACATTTCTAATGTGCTTTTGGACTTAATCCAGTGACGATTTTACCATTGCTTGGCAGCCAGAGATACGAGATGACCAAATTTTTGACATTCTCTCTTCTAGCTAAATGAGAATCAATATTAGCATGATTAATGTCTGTTATATGTTTCAATTCTTGCTCCTCCATTTGAACTATAAGGTTCAAATGCAAAGGAAGTAAAAGACTTTTAGTTAGGAGCATACCCACCTTAAGAAGCTTCAGGCTTATAACTGGCAATTACAGACACTGCTTTATATTATATATAATTCATGGATTACGGATTTTGGAATTGTGGGTTATATTCCACCTCTAACTGTAGCGGTTTGGTTGAGATAGTTTAAACAGGTATCTTAAGTGAGAAAGCATTATGGTCTTGCTTTATTTTGTGTCAGAAGTAAACCCCAAAAATCTAATGAAAATTCTCCAACCTGCATTTTGCTGTCAGCAAAGCATGTTTATTATTGACATAGGCTTACAGAGTACCTCTGCCTGGAGTGTGCGAAATGGAAAATTCAACCTCCAAAATCCAGTCACAGCTTACCCACAGTCTAAGTAGGCTAACTCTGCCTAATCTACCTTTTTTATACCCATGGTCCTCAGATCTTCTAAAAATTACAAAGAACCTCAATTAACAGTATTTCTCTTTTACTGAGGAAGAAAGACATGAATTCTAGTTATTCTGTGTAGTGAAAACATTTGAGAAGTCGACAAATGGAAAAGTTCTGCTCTAAGATGTGAAACCAGTGAGGTTAAATGATTTTTCTCTCTTTAGGTGGTGAATCCAAATTCTGGGTATAGATCAGACAACAGCTAAAGGCTAAGATATCTGCATGTTGGGTACTGTGCTAGGCAACAAACCTAGAAAAAATACCTAAGGAAGCCCATAAGAAACGTTTCTAACTAGGACATAGTCTACAGTGAAAGCCATCCTTGAAAATGAGATTTTTGTCTTTGGTTAGTTATGAAAATTGTCTTCAGTATCCACAAGGAAGGATTGCATGTGTTGTCTATTACGTCAAGCTTTCCAGGGGTCAGCTGCATAGAAGTTTCTTTGGTGAGTTGTCCATGTTCCATGACAACTTGTCTGAAGGGGTCATGTTCTTGGACAGAGAATATTACACTTTCAGGCTATTTTTTATTAGTTCCTGGTGGCTAATAAGGCTTGTCAAGTATGACTGAGTCTTCCTGTGTAAAATAAAGTGGTTAGGTATTCCGGCAAGAGATGCTGGCAGGGTGAATGTAGGCTCTTTCTGCCATCACTGCAGACAAGTCATACTCTCCAGAATCCCTTGTGTGTCATATGTGTATCATAGCTGAGCTCTCACAGATTTATTTCTAGCTGGTTTTTGATGATGTTTATTATAGGGAAGGACAGTTTGGCGTTACAGAGGCAAAAGGAGAAGACAGGCAAAGAATTTAATATAATTAATTTTACCTCATGATCTCTTGGCAGAAAAAGCTTTTATGAAGTAATTTTTGGAGTTGAGGCAAAGTCTAAATGTTTTTAGCTTGAAAATGGTGGTGAATAGAGTTTTATTTCCATCTGGAGGCAGAAGTGGTTTAACCAAGGCAACCTGTTCATCATTTATGTCCACCAATAGTCTAAGGATCCAATCCAAATGAGAGCTGGCTGTGCACATCCAAACATTACCTGTGAGAAGGTTGAAATCCAGAATTCAAAAACAAAGCTTTAAATCACTGTATTGAAAACTTTCTTTCTAAAGACATTGATACATCCCATGGCTGCAACTGTTCTGAATTTCATAAGAACACTTCTCCCTCAGTTTCCATGAAAATGTTAATTTTATGATGGCTTCTTGTAGGTCTCTGTTTATTTTGAGTCCATGTGAGTTAACTGTTGGTTAGACTTCCCTGGGCAACTCTGTTTTTCCTAGAATTCTGTTGATGAGATTTTTTCAAATACTTGCTTTTTCTGGGAGAAGAGACTGGGTGGCCAGTCTTCTCAATGGTGGTGAAGCAGTGGTGTAACACCTTCTGAGAGAGTGGCAAAATTGTTCAAATCCCCACTGCTTTATAGGGATTAATTTAATGAGAGCTGTCAGTGAACATCAGAGGTGTGAGAGAAGGCCAGGGTGTTACAAGTGCTCTTGAAACCATGCTCTGCTGCATACTTGCCAACATTTCAAATGTTCAAAGTGGTAGACTTGGCAGATAGGCAGAGTCTGGTTCCTACGTCTGCCTGCTCCTGTAGAGCCTCTTGCTCCTTCTCTCCACACCTCTTGGAGAGGCCAGCAGCTTCTTGCTCTTGCAGGCTGGCTTTCCCTCCTGGAAAGTCATGCATACCCTGCTTGAATTCTTCTGCTGCTATTGTTCGAAGAGACAAGACACCATTGATCCTCTGAGCAGGGTACCCTGCTCATTTTAACAGCAATAGAAATATTGTCATTTTAGCAGCACTAGAAATTTTACAAAATGAGCATTTTGGACTGGAGGTTTAGTATTGGCAGGCATATTCCTAGGGCACTAAGAGGAACACCAGACAAAGCAGTGGAAAGAGTTAATTAACATACCTATTATGAAGTTATTTAGTAAAGGGGAGTGGTGAATATATTGGGCATTGCAGGAAAAGGTCTTTTAGGCATGAAACAAAGTAGGACAGAAGGTGGAAATAATTTCAGATCTGAGGTCCCCAAATGGGGTTAATAGGTCCTACTTTGCTTTCAGCAAATAGTTTTCTCCCTGGTGGACAGAAATTCTTGTGAATCTGTAGGCGCTGTAGGAAGCACAAAACTGGTAGACTTGTGCACTAGGTTTAGCTGTCCACTAAGGATTTATACACAATCTTATTCATAAAGAATACAAGTCCACCCAGGACAGAGCTGATTTCTTGTCTTGTTGCTGTGAAACATATCTCCACATGCTCAGCAAGCTCAGTACACTCAGCACAAACAAGGGATGTTACAAGGTACATGCAGCACACAGACACTTGTCTGGGATTTGCAAGTGCCCAGAAACTAGATAGATTCAGAAACTCTGAGCAATTGGCCAAATTCCTTTTGCCCCGACAAGAAGTCAACAGCAACATGGGAAAGGGGAAGTAGATGACTCACAGAAGTGAAAATCTGTGCCTGGGAGTGTCAGAGTTAGCAGGTATGGGGTTTACTACTCCCACTTCCCCCCCAAAACAACAAAAGAAAGCAGTCACAGAGGCCACACCTGACCTGTGTCTATTGTGGCTGTGGCAGAAGGAAGGAAATATGAGCTCCCAAAACCCTAACCTCCAGGTATCTGAATCTCCCTCAGCAACACTTTTATTTTGTCCTCAAAAATTAATCTAATGACCAACCACACAAACAAATGTTGGCCAGACCAATCAGCTAACACTTTGCAGAGGCAGTCATGTTAAGGAGTGCTTCTTTGGCCACCCAGACCTGAGCTTCTCTTCCTTCTGGCAGGTCATATTTTTCCTCACTGTCCCACTGATCTGGTTAACCCTTGGTGCTCTGTATACCCTGCTCACACCCACTGCATTTACCTCTAGTGAAGGGAGGGTGGATGGTGAGAAAGTATAGGATCCTTCTGAGAACTATTCTTTCTTCTCTAAGGACTTGTAGGATTTGTAGGCAGTGGAAAGAAAAAAAAGAGAGCTGGTATTGGTCTAAGAAAACACAATGAAAAACCCAACAGCTCATTTTGCGCTTGAAAATCATAGTAGTTGTTTCCTGATCAGAGACATCCAGGAGAACCCAGAGAAGACTGTGACACCAAAAACAGCGGTAACTGCCAGTGCATGGAAACATGCCTGGAGAGAGCATCAAATTTACTGAAAATTAGGTGGGGCTGGGAAGGCTGAGATGAGGAGAAAGACAGAGTAGAATGGTGCTCTCTCAAATGCTTTTACCAAAATAAATACAGAATGCATTGCTGTAAAGGTGAATCTGAAAGTTGAGACTTTACCATAGGTCACTCATTTCCTTGTGAATGCTCTAATCAATACGTTCTAATACAAAAGGAGCCTAAATCCTCATATATTAAAAAAAAAAAAAAAAAGAAAAAAAAAAGAAAAAGAGGGAGAAACTGTCTTCAAAAGAAGCAGCCTAGATATCCTGCTTTAAGAGGATTTTCCAGTCTCTGTGTCTTCAATTCAGACCTAGCTTTCCAGTGCTGAGAATCATAGATTCATAGAATGGTCCAGGCAGGAAGGGACCTCTAGGGTCATCTAGTCTGACCTCCCCACAGTCAGCAGGGACACCCCCAACTAGACCAGGTTGCCCAGGGCCTCATTGAGCCTCACCTTGAATATCTCCAGGGAAGGGGCCTCAAGTACCTGCCTGGGCAACCTGTTCCAGTGGTCCACCACCCTCAGAGTGAGGAACTTATTCCTAATATCCAATCTAAATCTGCTCTTGTTGAGTTTGAAGCCATTGCCCCTCATCCTGTCACTGCAGGCCTTTGTAAACAGACCCTCCCCAGCCTTCCTGTAGGCCCCCTTCAGGTACTGGAAGGCTGCTACTAGGTCTCCCTGGGTCCTCTTCTCCGGAAAGTGATGACGGTTCGCCAGGCCATGTTGATTCCCCACTGGCTAATTCTGAGACTCTGCATGACTAATGGGACTGACTTTTGTGGCTCCATGCTTAATGCTGGGTGCCTTGGGCCACATTCTGCACCAAACTCTCTCCCCTTCTGTGACAGAGCGAGGCATAGTCCTGGTGAACAAACTGCCCTCTGCTTTGACAGACACATGGCTAGGTGCAAATTATTCCTCATTTTAAATTGTTATGGTGATATGTCTCATGGCATCTTTGGCTAATTTGGCATTTGTGTGCTGGATACACAGTGCAGACAAGTGAGTATGTGCTACCTACTTCCTTCCCAGTCAGTCGGAGTATTTTGTTGCAATGTGCCTGTCTGGTCCATGTCCTTAGGTTTCCTTTAACACTAGGAGAAGGATGGGAGGGAAAGATGGGTAAGGGAGGAGCATACCTTGCTCCTGTCCCCATCTAAAGTTGGTGTCTGGCAGAGGGGTACGTCTGGGTGTGGGAGCACCTCTGGGCTCTGTAGCACAGGCACAGCCTTTGTGTTAGGAAGGGCTGCAGTGAGCAAGGCGGCTCCTGCCACGTAAGTTCACTTCTTCCTTAATGGCGAGTGTTTGACTTTGAAGCTCTAGTCTCCCCTGATCGGTTTACTCCATAAATTAACGTGTTAATTGTACACACAGTGCTGTCTATTAGGGAGGTGTGTGTTTGACAGCCTCCAGCTGCGTGTTTGCAGAGATCCTGTTGTAGAAATCATTACAACGAGCAGTTTTCACAACCTTTTTAATGCACTCTTAAAAGTAACAATTACAGGGGCTTTAACATTTGCAGCTGAAACATGTTTGGAGAATAGCTCATTCAGCTGCTTTAGTGTTAACTTGATGTTAGATCAGATTGCATGATGCCGAATTAGCCATACACTACATATCATCCCACTAATGCTGTAAGAGCTTTTCTTTTTCTCAAAAAAAGAGTCAAAAAATGCCACCATTTTTAAAGCTCGTGCTTCAGAAATTCTTTTGTAACAGGTTCCATCTGTTCTTAATTTCTTGCCTACACATGCAGGCTTGAAAGCAAACCCTTTATTCACGTTGACTCCTGTGTGAGTCACAGCTCACAAAAGGGTGCAGGCAGTCTGGCCCTCAGATAGGAGCAAGTGCAGCTTATATAGTTACAACACATCTGTTTGACCTCTTAAATGAAGTGGGCACTACTGTTAATATATTGAACCCTGTGAATCACAGAAACAGTGTCAGGACAGATGGGTTTTAAAGTTTTTTTCACTTGTCGTCCTTTTGTCTTTGGACACTGATTCATATACCTGTAAAAACAAGTAAATATAATTGTGTTGCTTTTAATATCAGGAACTGAAGTCTAGCTGATGTTGGGTATAGAGGTCTACTGTCAGAAATGACTATTTCATAATTTGTCGAATGAATATTGCTAGGGTTCTCCAAAGTCCAGACATCAATGAGTTTGAGAGTATCCACGCAGGCCTTCACATCAACCACCAGGGCATAAAATCATGGAATTGTCTAGAATGGACCTTTACGATCATCTAGTCCAACCATAAACCTAACTCTAATCAAAAAACCCAACAACAAAAAAAACCCCATCATGAAACATGTCAATGAGCACTATGTCAACCCTTCTTTTCAATACCTCCAGAGATGTTGCCTCAACCACCTCCCTGAGCAGCCCATTCCAGGGCTGCGTGTTTGTTTAATAACCCTTTCAGTGTAAAAATTTTTCCTAATATCCAATCTGAAACTCCTCTGGCACAACTTGAGGCCATTTCCTCTTGTCCTATAGCCTCTGACAAACCAAACAACAGCTAATGAATTGTTTGTCATCTCTACAAACGTAAGTATATGTGCAGGGACAATAAAGAGCTCATTACATTGGTAAAAGACACCTTCATGTTCAGCTAGACCCATGTTTCAGTTGTTGTGTCTAGAAGCTGTTTGTCAGAAAAGCAAAACTGATCCCTTTTTATGATAATTTGCTGCTTCCAAACAGCAACTGGAGCCCCTAGAAGAGCTGGGTGTGGATGGTGTGAGCAGAAAGGAAGCAAAGCATGTGAAAGGCAAGAAAAAGATGCAGTGGAAGGTAAAGCAGCTTGACCCAAGTAGGTACCGATCTGTGTAATGTAAATGGGAAAACTTGAAGAAAGAAATGGTTTGCAGACGAATAATTGGAGAAGGTTGACCCCAGTACTGAAAGGGGAGGGGAGCCAGAGAGGGAGAGAAAGAGGCAGAATAGAATGAAGACCTGTGTAATGTGAATTAAAAAGACTTCACTATAAGCATTTATAGACCAGTTGGAGCCCAGAGAACGTATGCCTGTCCTCTAGCCGCAGAATGTTTCAATATGCAGTTTGCTAAAGTAATCTAATGTGCTGCTGGTTTCAAGAAAAAACACAACAAACCAAACATTTAGAAAGCTCTGCAATTTGTTATTTAAATTGCAATGAGGAGTTTCATGCAGTAGGTCACAGGTATGTTGCCCTAGTTCACCAATCCTTTCCCACCGACAGGGTGCTTAATGCATGCTGCTACCTATCAGGGTTTTCCTGAATTTACTGGAGGCCTTCACTGATGTAATAATACAGTAGGTTCTAAAATGCTTGAAAAATAAAATGAAGATTAAGATTAAGCAAAACATTTTTCTTGGTGATAAATTTAAGCAAATTGAATGTAATTGCTCAATTTTATTCAAAGAAAGAGTCTGTGCTGACCTTACACTCAAATATTCTTCCTGACTTTTGCAAGCCTGGATACATGACATCATTTGGACAATTTGCACATATTTATACAATTTGTCATCATTCTGTCTTTACAGTCTGGAGAGTTACAGGATTTGCCTCTAGGCTTACTTTTCCCCCTGCACAAGATGCTTTATGAGAATCATATGCTTGCAATACTATTTTTAAAAACTGAAAAATTTAAGTAAACATTGGGAACCTACTTCATATTTAAAACTGATATGAAGAAAATAAATTGTGAACAGAGGAACAGGGGCTGGAAAATTCTAAACCCAAGCACGTACTGGAGGCGCAAGTGTTTTTTTTCCTTAGGCTACCTTTGACATGGGTATGTATGAACAGCATGGGTCAGGATAGTATTTCAGAGATGGGGGAGGCATTAAATGAATTTTTTTGTACTTCCACCAAATGTAATTGACTCCTGTGCCTCATTACCATATCAGTCAGTTGTGTGGATTATCAGAAGGATTAGGAAAGTGGCTATTTGGCACGCACTCCAAACTTAGATTCTTTGTAGATGAAGGAAAGGGAAAAGATTGGCACAGTAGAGAGAAGCAAGAGCTTACAAACTAAATGTTTATAGTTAAGTCCTTAGCAGTCAGAGCATGTGAATAAGTTGTTTTGATACTTAAAATTAAAATTGGCATTAATTTTTGAGAGTTTATGACCTTATATATTGAGAGTTTTCTTAGGTTTGCCCTAGTCAGCTCCAAGATTTCAAATTATAAAAGCAAGCATTTTCTCTTGTTTATGATAGTTGCTATTACTGAGGCAGTCTTTAAACGAGAACAGCAGAATATGTTTTTGAGAGGGTCGAGATACCTTTTTCCAACTCTGCTCTTTTATGTTACACCTAAACTACATATAACTGAATTTTGGTTTCAGTACTTACTATGTGTTTGGCTTCTTATCAGGGCAGGACCTGACTAGGTATTCCCTTCTGTCTGCTCATTTACTCCTGCATCCCAAAGTACTGATCAAAGCTGATGTATAAAGCAGATTGGCTGAATCACCACTTGAGGGTTGCAGTAAATATGAGGTTGACAGAACTCTGGCTTTGTTGTATTGCCTGCACTTTCCTTAGTCTGAATAAAAAGATTAAGTACTTTTATTTTTTTCTTCAAAAGGAAAGAAAAGAAAGAATTAATTTAAAAGAAGCCAAAACTGTTTGCAAATAAAGATCAAGTATGACAATTTATTTTTGCTGGGAAAGAGTTCACATATTTTCTGCCTTGAATCAACTTTTTCTTTTGGATTTCACTTCATGATTTTAGAATAATTATAATTTCACATAATTAAAAAAGACTTTTCAACCCAGATTAAATGGTATGTTTTGTTCAAATAACATTTTTTCAGCATTATGGCTTGACCATTGAATCAAGAAAAACTGCAGTGTGTGCAGCTGGTAAGACCTTTCTCCCACAGCAAGAAAGAAGCTTGGTCATTGATTTCAGCTAGCATAAAATGAAGTCTGAATCGATTCACACCGACAGCTTTTAACTTTCAGAGGGGACTTACATTTGAACGATAGACTGAAAGTGAGTGATCCATAAACCTGGTAAACAACACTTTATTGCTCTTGTAACTCAGTAGATGTGCGTTGAGCTTTATAGACAAAAGCAAATCTTGAACTCTCTAAGTTATCATGGACAAATAGGAGAGGAGACAAACAGCAGACTCAGAAAGGTGAGGATGGATGAAGATGGTAACTATCAAACCAAGGATATTTCCAGTGAGTAATTGGAAGCAGGGGTCAGATATTCTGGCTTCTTGAAACAATCACTTTTTTAGGAGAGTTAGAGGGAGAAAGATGGAGGGTCTCAGTGAAAGCAGAAAGGGATGAAAGCAGAAAGATAAACACAGAACCTTGCTTTGGGGGCATGTGTTTTGGGCTCAGTGACAGATGCAAGGAATGAGGTATGGTAAGTGCATAAAGCAGTAGGACATCATAGGTAAGACCGCAGGACTTTACTCTGACCCTGTAAGTGAAAAGAAACCTGAAGAGAAACTTTAAAAGCTTCTTGTGGCTGAAGTCATGTCATGATTCTGCAGAAAGACTCAGTTAATTAAAACCTGCAAAACAAAGCACTGCTATTAATTTGTTAAATGGTCTTGTGGGCTAACAGGCTGCTAATGTAGCTTATGCAGACTCTGTGCCAGTTGCCACTTGTGACAGGAGATCCTGCAGGCAGCGATGAGGCAAGACTTTTGCCTATGCTTACCTTTATGCGCTGCCACTAAATCTTTGCACAATCAGGGCCTAAGCATCTGTCAATAAGTCCTGACCACACAGGCACATCGACTTATAATCTGACTTCTATTCAGTATGCACACGGGTTATCAATGCACATATTTGGTACCCTTCATTAGTTTAGTGTGCTATCTTTAGAGAAAAGTCAATGGCCTGCCCATCTCAATGGATACCCTAGAATAAATTTGTGAACTAACTACAAAAGAGTACATAAAACCAGATGAGGCATGACAGAATTAAAGTCTTTGAGTCAGAGGCTCAGCTGTGGCAAGCAGCCAGCTGTGCCACTGCCAGTTAGGCCATGCGTATTACCATTACAATTATATCGAAGGGAAATGACTTCATGCGCAGGGTATGGCTTGAATATTAAAAATTCCTTGAGCGAAATGAAAGGCGCATTACAGTATGATAGAAAAAGAGTGCAAACATGTTTCATTTTATTTCAACACTACGCTCCAGCAGATGCACTGGTAAGCAAAGGAAATTGCTAGGTCTCAGTTTCATGTTCCAGGGCTTTACTGATTGGAGGACAGATTTACAGCACATGTAAGAAACAATTAGAATAGGGACTCCACCAACAACAAAGCGAGGGAATAAATTCCGATAATGAGACAGGAAAAGTACAAGGTAGAAATGATCTATGTGCTTGCATTTGGGGTATAAAATGTCAAAAAGCCCTGTGTCAGCATGAATTGCACTAGGCAACAGATGGTGTACAGATTACGCTCCCTCTCCTTCTTTCTCTCCCTCTCTCTCTCTCCCCGTGTCTCTTTCTTTTATAGGTTTCTTTCCAAAAAAACTACAGATTTTCCCCAAACACTCTGCTATTTATTGGCTGTCAAATGAACGACCATAAAGGTTTGGTTGGGAGATTGTTGGGGAAAGAAAGAAGGGAGGCAACAGACAGGAAAAACTTCAAAGTTTTCCCAGTCACATTGCACAGACAGGAGATCTACTCTTTGGATTCTAGATAGTTGCTTTCTGTTAAATTTTCTAGGCTGAAAGTTTTGATTTTTTTTTTCCCCCCGTCCTGGAGACAGTAACTAAGTGTCGTGAGAAAAAGAAAGAGAGAGAGGTCGTTGCAGAAGAAGGGCTTTGCAGTGCTGAAGTCACGTCTGACATCACAGCAATGAAATAGAGCTCAAACAAACTTGTTGCTCCTTCTTAGCGTTTATTTACATTGTGTAAGCAGAGTGCCTGAATCACGCAAAGTTCTCATTTTGTGAGAAAAACTCATGAGTCATGGCGGGATCTGAAATTTGTGACATACTTTTACCTTGGTGAATCATAGAACACATCACTTTATAAAACAACCAACACTGCAGAAGCCATGTGGGTAGGAGTTGTTTTAGTCTATTCCGCCACTACAGCCAGTGAAACTGTAATATTATATACAAGTTTAGGACCAGAGATGAAGAAAATATTAGTTCAAGATATTGATAGATATCTTCTTTGCGTTTCAAAAGATATTTGAAATGTAAACAAGACAGTAATGAGAATTCGCTTGCAAACCTCCATCCCAATGAAAACAATAATATATGAATAATGTAATGAATGTCAGTTGTATTAGGAATTTTAAAGTCAAAAGCAAAAGAAACTTGAGATTTTACAGTTGTTGCACTTCTAGGGTCTTCTGTTGTTTTAGCCATACTTTTTTATTTTCACAGGGGCTGAATGCTCTGGAAGATTTAGATTAAAATAGTCTGGATGAATTTTTTCTAATTTTCCACTTCTAAATTTGAAAACTCTTAGATGCCATTTATCCAGAATGCGACTACACAAATTGCAAATGTTTTTAAATTCTCAGAGTGCATTTTATGGCTAGGCCTTGGACAATCTAATTGGCCGAAATTTATTGTGAAGTTCAAAATCCAACTGTCTTATTGTGATACTATTCCTTGCACAGTCCACCCAGACAGATGCAATCCATTTAAAGCCAGACCAATTTCTAACTTACTTAATCACAAAGATGCAAGAGATGTAGATTTACCAAAACAGCAGGGGAGGATTTTAGCCAGAAGTCATGACCTCTTCATAGCCTGTTAACACCTGCTGAGGTGGCACACACTTCTCTGCTTGGTGGCACAGCTGCAGCTGTGTGCTGGCTTTGCCCATCACAATCCTGCCCCAGCTGCTGCCCACGCTTCTACTGCTACGTTCTACTTGCTCCATTTGGCAGTAGCAGGAAATGCTTAGAGGTGTTATGTGAAGGGGACAAGGGATGCTGTAAGGGACAGTGCTTCCTGAGACACTACTTATGATAGGTACTTTACCGCCACCGGAACAAGCAAATGTGCCCAGTGGCACAACGTCCACAGCTAAGCCCAGCTTGTGGGCTGAGCTCATGTGGTTAGGGCAGTTACAGAAACATCTTCACTCTCAAATGTAGTTTTTGTGTCAGGCTTGGGGTGGAAGCAGAATAAGTATTAAAATCCACTGGAAATGAATGTACGAGTTGTCTAGCTTTGCGGATCACAAGTAGCATGACAGGTTCTCTAGAAGCTTTCCAAACCCAGCTGACTGTGGATGACCATGCTGGTGTTTCTTGGTGTGTGCACCATGTAAGCATATACTTCCAGTTTGCAGATGAAGCCCACCTCATTTACTTTGCCTGTTGAGTAGGTTGACAACTGTTATATGTCGACTCCGGATGAAAAACTCCTGACTGAGTCCCATGTCTGTGGACCCTCACCACCCATGTAGCATTTCAGAGAAAATCCCACCTCCTTGAGGGGTTTCATGGATGTCCTACTTCTGAGGGAACCTGCCCTCACAATCCCAGGGAAGTGAACACAGCAGATCTGATTTACCCTTGTCTTGCGGAGATTATATGGAAGCAATGTCTTCACAAAAGCTGGAGGATGTGTGCCATCTTTAGTGTGTGTCCCAGAAGGATCAGCAAAGAAGGAGTAGCAGCTATTCTCCCACCCTCTCCAATCACTCAAGGCTTTTGCAAGTAAAGGATTTGAATGAGGCTAACAGTATCACAACTTGAGGGCCTTTTCATTTCTCAGTGGATGAAGGAAACACTTAAATAATTTTTCCCCCAAAGAGAAGTGTCCCAGGATGCATGTCCATTCCCAAACATATATTGATGTCAGTCTTCACCAAGGTCGTGCAGGAAGAGTATTTCTAAAGACACCAGTTGAAATTATGAAAATAGCAATCATAAGTGTCTGACGTATTATCACTAAGCCAAGGAGATCTGTTAGGATGAAAAGAAAAGTCAGCAGTTAGAGGAACATGTACAACGGGCTGACAAAACAAGTCCTGGTAGGGAATTGCGGGAGATCATGGGACAGCACGCTGATTAATGTAATCGAAGCTGACTCTTTATTCAAGCCCGAACAGCATCTTATATGCTCTTTAGCGGTGATCAGGTGAGTAAACTACTACATTGGTTGGTACACGTACACTTATCATGAGCAACTAAGCAGTACATAATTGGTTAACTAAGACTGTCCACTTGAAGGTCATGCAGCCCTACACAGTCCTATTGTTTTGCATTCCACATCTAAGAGTTGTTGTTATCTCTTCCAGCTTCCTGCTTTCCCAGCTGCGTCTGTTCTTTAGGAACTTTGTAGTTAGGCCGTGAAGCCTAACTTCAGACTTTGGTCAATGTCACTAGGCCTGGATCGCTCACATGTCCATTCTCTTTGAGATGGTTCCCAACAGGGAATAACATTAAAGACCGAAGACTAAGACTACTGGACTTCACATTATGAAAAATGAGCAAAGAAAGGTCCAAATACACAAGGATTTTTCCACATTTTACAGCTTTGAGAGGGAGATACCCAGCTCCAGATCATATAGATAGGAGTTAAAAGTTCACACTTTTCAAATGGTAGAAGTGGCTACAGCGTCACAGTCTACAACCAGAGGCTTGAGCGCACAAGACAATGTTATTTCTTTCTATTTCTCCCATCTCAGGATTGTGAATTAATTTCTAGAACTTAATTAAAACTTCAGAATACCTCTGTAGTATAGATATTCTAATCACTTTCACCATTATACAGATTGTGAGCAGAAAGAGAATGAGATTTTAAAAAATACTTAGCATTAAGCTAATTGATTCCTTTGAAGTCTTTAGGAATATTACAAAGAACATGAAAGCCACAGAATTAAGCCAGCTCTAAGTACCAGATTTCCAGATCTTATTAGAACTGATTTAAAAAAAAATAAATTCACTTTGTTTAGGAAATTCTGAAGTTTGAAATTCCAATTACCAAATTGGAAAATAGATTCAAAATTTCCCCATAAATGAAAATTTCAGCTTGGAAGAACCAAAACATTCAATTTTCAGGTAGGTTATTAACATTGTCATATAGATATGCTTGTTATCTAGATTTACCCTATTGAGTGTGTAATAAATTGTCAAAATAAAATATAAGAAAACAGTAAAGTTATACTTTTCACTTTATTTGCATGAAATATTGACTACTATAATGAGATAAGAAGATCAAGCCAACTTAGTTTGACTTTTATTTGTAGAAATACATTCACTTTGACACATCTCTGTGAAGTGCTTTGAATCTGTTAAAAAACCCCACCTTTTCAGATGGAAAACCATTTCACTTAGCGAGTTTAACCATTTCTAGCACTTATGTCCTCAAAGATGAAAATTAGTTGCCTTGGAGGATCTTGAAAAGTACCCGATCTGGCAAATATGTGCTTTTCAACTGTATGTCTGTTTACATCCTCAGGTTTCTCAATAACTTTATATAAAATACGGCCCTAATATGCTTGAATATCCCACCCAGGCCAGTTGGTTATCTTGCTTCAGGCCACTGAGCAAGTACATGTGGGTGCCAATGAAACATGATTCAAAAGTCTACAGTCTTAACTGTAAATCAGGCATTGCTGTCCTTTCTTTTACAATAATAAAAAGGAGATAATAAGGGATTTGTGTAGGAGAGAGGTATAAACTAGACTGAAAAGAGAGCCAGAGGTATTACTTCCATCTTGGTTGCATACCTTTTCAGCTGGCAGTAGTAAGGGCAGTTTATCCTTCTTATAGAGACAGCAGGCTGTGTAAGTAGCAGCAGGTCTCCTGCTGCTTTTGTGTTACACCAGCACCATTTAATTTCATTCGCACTGACCTAGCTACCACGGTTGTTGTGCCAGGAACTCCTGAACAAGAATCTGTGCTTGGGCATTGCAATCTTCTTTTTTTTCTGGGTTAAATCTTGTGCACTTCTCTCCTGTCACTGCCTCAATTTCTCAAATAATAAGGTATACACTCTGTGGAGAACTTGTGAATACAAATTAATGAATACCAATTAACATACAGTGCAGAGGAAATCCTTATTAGTTAGTAGTATATTGCTCAGTTTTACTTCTTGGATCCCTCTCCATTTTTAATCTCAGTTTATTTTAAAATCCCTATGAGAATCACTTTGTTTTTCCATTCCCAATATACATATTCATTATCAATTACTGTGACATTGTGTATTTGCAAGCCTATGATATGTTCAAAGTTTGTTTAAAGAGAAATAGGATGTTGTTCTTTTGTCCATTGATCCAGGATCAATGGAAGTGAAATTTTGAAGGCAGGCCAGTTACAGACAAAAAATACGTGTGCATATAGATATGTATCTGCATATGCATGTGCATTGCTCATGAAAGATTATATTTGAGTTGCTGTTTAAATAGATATAATTATATGTTGTTCAAAGGAAAACTTCTCACACGGAGGTGAATGCGAATGTGCCAAGACAGAGTTGCTTTGCATCATGAGGGACAGGATGATCATCAACTTCCAGGATTAAACGTATTTATCTGAAAAGGACCTCAATAGACAGCATTTCTAGTCCAAGAAATCGGCAAAATTAAAAGCAAGTTTTCAGATCAAACAAATAAAAAAGCTAAAGCTGTCAGTCTCAAGCTGTGAAGAAGTTAATGACGAAACTGTGATCTGCATCATTAGTTTTTGCAAAGCATTCTTTTTCATAGTTTGTACACTTAAAACCCGATCAAATTTAAATGCATCAGTAGGTTGGGAGCTGCTTGAGGAAACGACAAGTTACTGATAATTTTGAATCTTGCATTTACTTTCTACACAATATGGATTCAAATGATAATTTTTAGTTACTGCACTGCTTTGTTGTTTCTCTCCTGTTACACTTTTTCCTAGATGTGGAAAATAAACAAAAACTAGTATAAATTATGGAATGTATGGAAAAGAAGCCAGTGTCACTAGTTTAGACAGGAAAAAAAGTGGAAAAATATCTATACTTTCTTAACTTTAGATCATGTTTGAAAAAAAGTTCTAGCTCTGCCATGACTATTTTACTGGACCATTAAAAATAGGTTAGATTAAGATGAAAGAACCAGGAGTAAGTATATGAAATACAGATGTACATAAACAAATAAAATGATTGCATAACCCATTTCATTAGGCAAAACCCCTAAAATGAGAACTTCAAAAATTGTTTCAGAGACGTCTATGCAAAAGTATGTAGCACCTGGGGGAAAGACTGTTACTACCTTTTGAGGAATGCAGAAGGACATTGCATAAATAAGTTTACATAGGGGTTGTATAGGAGTGTTATTAAGTGATAGGACTCAACCATTTGGTATGGTATATTCCCCTAATTTGTCCCCCAAAATTCTGTAAAAATTACCTTCTCTTCTATTTTGATTTAATCACCTCCTGTTCTGAAACCACCTGCTGGCTTTTACTTGCTTCTCACTTCGTCGCCAAACTTTTCAGCCTCTACCTCAAGGCTCTGTAAAATCTGAGGCTGTGGGTGCCATGCATCTCTGTACTGCTGCTATCTCCTCACACAGACCAGGAGCAGAGGCAGCACAGGCTGTACTATGATGGAGCACCATGGTATGTGGTGCATGGCTGCAATGCAGCTCACACAAGTGCTTGCCACTCCGCATGGTGCTAATGAGATTGCATGAAAGCCCCTCGTAGGCTCTTTTTTTCCTGCCAGTAAACCTGCATCTGTGAAACTCACTTCTCCAGCTGCTAGAACTCAGCAAAATGTATCTTCCCCAGTGGGTGACAAAAAAAAAAAAGAAAAAAGAAAAAAGAAAGAAGAAATATTTTTAAAAGCCTTTTTTCACAGGTTCTACCAAGGTGATACATTTACCTGGACCACACGTCTCAGAAAAGCATATTTTCTTCTGTACATTCCACCCTCCTGTTCATAGCATGAGTGTTTCAGTGAGTTAATTAAAATATCAGCAGTGCATTATTAATTCCAAGATTCAGGAGAAAAAAAGCTAAAAGTGGTTGTTTGTTACGTAACTTGTTTTTAAAGTTTTCTCTTTCTTCGTTATCCAACAGAGCTAGTTAAGTGTATAATTGCCCACTCTTGAATTCTCTGTAGCTTGTTCCTTCTCTGAGACACAGATAAACAGGTAGTGTTGGGTTTTTTTTCCCTGAAGCAGTAAGTAATACCCCTATTACAAAGACACATCACAGCTGATGTGTGATTTGCAGCCGGCAGTCTATCTTGCTGACTCAATGGTAGCTCTGATAATGGTGCAGCTTCTTCTTTCACACAAAGAACCCGTCTTTTAAAAATGTTTCACTGAGAGCACAAATCAGGGTCTTGCTGTCCTAATTTGTGCAATGCATGAAGTAAGCCTGAATTTCAATCATTAGCAACCTATTGTTTTCTAATGGTGGACATTATTGATGTCAAAAATGCTTCCCCTGAGTTTCTGACATGAAATTCATTCAACCCGATGGAGTCAAATGTGGGAAACCTATGTGGTGCCCTGCCAGAGCTGCCACTGGCACCTCTACCACTGAGCTCACTGTGCACTGGGTCTGCATAAGCTAAGAGCGGGGCACTTGAGGAGGTGAAATAGGTGAAATCCCAACTGTTGATCAGGAGATGAGGGTGCAGCATGAGATGCTCAGCTCCCCTCTGCTGCCTCCCCACAACTGTTCCTCTTGACTGGAAGAGTTATTAAAAATTCCCTGTAATGCTCTGTGGGAACCAGTATAATGCCTATATAAATATGAATGCATATTTGTTTTTCCCTTTTGGCATCACCCTTCACCTGTTCCTACTAAGAGCTGTGTTCCTGAGTATGTTAAGTCAACTGGAGACCCTGTGGCTGATGGCTGCAGTGCCATTATTTCCATGAAGGGATACTTTAGAGGTAAACTTCCTCAGCACAGTTATTTGACAATGATTGCACAAAGCATTGTGATTCAGTGATCGGTTTCTTAAAAAAGGGGAAATTTCTTTTAAGGATGCCTTGCTTTTTTAAGTGGCTGAGTCCTTTAAAATAGAATAGGAGTTACAATACTGTGAAGAAAAAAGTTCTGAAATAATTGAATTAAATTCTACATATCTTAATGCTATATGTAGATTTACACCCTTCAAGTTTTGCTCTGAGTTTGTTTGAAGCAGTAGATGATAAAAGGCATTAGAAAGCAGGTGAGCTTTTACTAAAAACTTATTTCTGGAAAAAAACCTCCTACATTTACTTGCACACTCACAAGTACAGATGGGGTATAGCATTATGCCATATGGAAGATAACCTAAAATATTAAAATACATTAATTCTCTTGCCCTGAAGGCCTGCTGGCTGATTACAGGCAACTCACCAGGGGTTTACATTCCAGTAAATTCACTTAGTTTCATAACACAGGTATTTGCTGCTGCTGCGATACACTGTGGGGCAATGAGCCTATTGATCTGCTGTTATTAGATGGGTTAAGGCGCTGAACCGTATTTAAGAAATAAAATAACTGAATTCTGAAATTTTTCCAAAAGTTAAATATAACAAAGCTGCAGAAAGTGTTGCACAATGTTGTCTTATTTCTCTAGCAGTTTTAGACATCTTTTTGTTCTGAATTTCCTTGCAGACCAGAGTTTTTTTGGTACATCCTGTGATTTTGGTTGCACCCGTACGTTTGAATACAGCAGCATTACAATATCATGACAGCAAAAGGGGATGTGAAGCCTTTTCCAACCAGCTTCCAACCCTTCTAGCTGCTTCCTGTGACTGGAACTTAGATTTGTTGAACTGGTACTTAATAGCGGTCAGAGGAGGATGTAAAGCCTGCCATAGTGATGCTTCTTTACCCATTGCTTATCTGATACAGTTGTGTGAATTTTGGTTCCTTTGAGGTATATCAGCCTTCAGAGAGGGTAAGGTATCTGAGTCCTTTCCACTGTAAGGGAAGGGAGAGATTTTCTCCTCAGGAGGGAGAGACCACTCTCAGAGGGCAATTAAGAAATAAATAAATAGAGTGGTAATTATAGAGTAAATATGAAAAAAAAAAAAAATCTAACCAGCTTGTTAACGTGAAGAGAAATAAAGCAATCGATCAGAGAAAGCTACCAATGTTGGATCACCTAGCTAGTTGTTTCTGAACATAGGCATACGGGTGAATGAAATTTCAGCTGCTGTGATGCCTGTATATTTTGATAAAACAGACAGCAGGGCAACTGTAGTCACATAAAGCAACTGCCCTACGGATACAGTGGGCCAGCTCTTTAACTTCTGTAAATCACTTTAATCTGACTAACTCTCCTGTAGCTATTACAGTTCAGCCTAGAAAAACCTCTGGCTGAATTGCTGAAGTCTCACTTCAGGCCTGTGTTTTATATCCTTATAAAAGAGGGAGTATTTTTAAACAGTGAAAGAATCTATTCCTCATGCAACATCTTTCAGAGAACAGCCAAGCAGCCTTCTCTTGTTCTTAGTATTTGTTTCTGTAGCAGACAGTTATGACGCATGCTATTTCAGAAAATTGATTTTCTTCCGTGCACCATTTCGTTTCTAGACTCTTTGGGTCCCATCCAGTTTCTACTGAAGTCAGTGGGGAGGTCTAACATCAGAGGGAGCTACCTGAGGCCATTGTAGCTAATTTCCCCATTTGAGAAAAAAAAAAAAAGCCCAAACCAACAAAATAGAAACACCAATGAGAAATACTACTTTCAGTGTTGCTGTGTCAGTCTTTGGTAGATTTATTCTAAAGTAGACTTAAAGTATAATTAGATGGTGGTCACTGTTCATTTTAAAACTCTTCCTGGACTTTGCCAAACATTCACCAGAGCCAGCCTGGCCTTGTGTTTTGTCTTCATGAGTGCGCTGATCTCACAACTGAGCATTGTTCACTTGTCTGTGCCTCCATCCACCCTTTTTGTATTTGGGTGGGGGCTGACATGATAAACATGGTTAACGGTATTACCTACTGCTGTGTCCTTCCTCTGGTGCTACACCTACTGGTGCCTCACTGGTCTCCACTTGACTGTACAGTGCTAATGTTCTCGCCTTGACAGATCACACTGTTAAAAGAATTATATCCACATCATCTTTTAGCATGTGGTTGTTTACTCAGTGCCAGACTGGGTCTAGTGGCCATGTTTGGAAGGAGTGGAATTGGGGTGATGGGTGCTCTACCTGGATGGTGGAGGGACATTAGATGGACTGAGCATCTTGGGGTCTCTGTGCTAATGCTCATCCCCTGCCTGGCAGTACTGCCAGCTGGTTCTGAGGACTTAGGTGTGTATCTCTGCTTTCATTGATGACGCTGCTGCAGTGGATTCCAGGATAAGTCTAGGAAACTTCAACAACCCTGAAATCCACTGGAAAAGTAGCACAGTGAGCTGCAGGCAATCCAGGAGACTCCTGAAGTGCATTGGGGACAACTTCTTAAACCAGGTAATAGAAAGCCCTATTCCCTAAAGAGGGAAGACAATACTGAACCTGTTGGTCACAAAGTGAGCTAATTGGTGATGTCAAGTTTGGAGGCAGCCTGGGCTACAGTAATCACGCATTGGTGGAATTCATAGTCATGAGAGATATGGGTCAGGAAAAGAGTAAAGACCAGATGCTGAATTTTGGGAAAGCAAATTTCTGGCTGTTCAAGGAATTAGTCAATAGAACCTCTGGGAAACTGCCTTCAGGGACAAGGGAGCAGAAAACAGCTGAGAGACTATAGAGTCACAGAATGGTTTAGGTTGGAAGGAACCTTAAAGATCATCTAGTTCCAAGTCCCCTGCTATGGACAGGGAGACTTCCAGTAGACCAGGTTGTTCAAAGGCCATTGAGACTGGTCTTTTACACTTCCAGGGAAGGGCCAAAACTTCTCTGGGAAACCTGTTCCAGTGTCTCACCATCCTCATAATAAAAATATTCTGATATCTAATCTAAATCTACCCTTGTTCAGTTTAAAACCATTACCCCTCATCCTATAGCTACACTGCCTGACAAAGAGTCCCTTCCCCTCTCTCCTGTAGGCCCCCTTCAGGTACTGGAAGACCACTATAAAGTCTCCCTGGAACCTTCTCTTCTCCAGGCTGAACAATCCCAGCTCTATCAGCCTGTCCTCACAGGAGAGGTGCTCCAGCCCTCTGCTGGACTCTCTCCAATGGGTTCTTCCTGTGTTGAGGACCCAAGAGCTGGACGCAGTATGCCAGGTGGGGTCTAACCAGAGCAGAGTGGAGGGGCACAACCACCTTCCTCAACCTGCTGGCCATATTTCTTTTGATGCAGCCTAGGATGTGGCTGGCTGCCTGGGCTGCAAGTGCAATTGCCAGCTCATGTCTAATTCTCACCAGTAGCCCCATGTCCTTCTCAGCAGGGATGTGGTTCTGGAGGAGGACCACAAAAATGGGTCAGAGGGCTGGAGCACCTCTCCTCTGAAGAAAGGCTGAGAGAGTTGTGGTTGTTCAGTCTGAGGAAGAGAAGGCTCTGGGGAGATCTTATTTTGTCCTTTCCGTTGTTTAAGGGGGTTTATAAGAGAGATGGGGCCAGGTATTTTAGCAGGGCATGTTGCCGTAGGACAAGGGGTAATGGTTTTAAACTAAAGGAGGGAAGATTTAGACCCTATATAAGGAAGAAGTTTTTTAAAATAGGAGTGGGGAAACACTGAAACAGGTTGCCCAGAGAGGTGGTAGATGCTCCATCCCTGGGGGTTCAATGACAGAATTAGCTGAAGATGTTCCTGCTCATTGAAGGGAGGTTGGAATAGATGACCTTTAAAGGCCTGTTCCTATCCAAACTGTTTCATGGTTCTATGATTCTATGATAAATATTTTATTCACACCCTTGAAGAAGGGCCTCCTATACTTGCCAGAAATTCAGCAGATGATATCAAGAGGACAGTTCTACACACCTGGCTGTTTTTTTCCAGTGTTGGCTGCTCCAGCACATAAAGCACTTGTCTTAACATGCTTTTAATGTGGTATAATATGCGCCTTTGCTGCATATTATTTTTGATCAAATTGTTCTTTTTTTTTTTTAACCCTTTTTTTCCCTGGTGAGTGACTGTTAACTGTTTGCATTGGCTAATCCACAGAAAAAAAAGCTAATAAATGCCATGGCATTTGTCACCACTGCATTTGTTTGTGTCACTTCTTCCCGGGTATCAGTTTCTTTATTTAAAAAAAAGTAGAAATAGATGATCCACACTTGGATAGCATCTTAAAAATCTTCTGACATATTTCCTAACCAACAATATATCATAAATTTATTAATTTCCACATTTACCACAGGACCTTGCCTTCATAACCATCTCATTTCTAATGACTGAACTTCCTTTGTAAGTCTGTTCCTACTAAACATTGCCGTTAGTTGATCATAGTGCTAACTGCAGCATTTTAACACACAAACAATCCAAAGAGTATACAAGTCCTTATTAGACAAGTCAGATATCCACTGACATACTGTAGATTCTTCCATGGCATGGGAGTTGGAACACGATAATATTTAAGGTCCCTTCAAACCCAAATGCTTCTATGATTCTAAGATTTTTTTATTTTTGGCGGTAAAAACTTTTCCAGCATCTCAAGTATGGTGTTTCCGATTTCATCACAAACATTTTCCTAAGTATAGTGTCACTTACACTAGATCCACAGAAATAAACTTTTAGGTTTTAGGTGAACTCTTTCCTACAGGTGACTTGACACAGCAAGATTTACTTAGGCAGTGAAAAAGAAAAGTAATTTTTCCATTTTGTCTTGAAAACAGTTGATCTGCCCCAGAACTCTCAGAAATCTCCTGTAAATGAAATACATTGATTTTTTTTCAAGGAAAAAAAAAAAAATTTCCTTGAAGTAACTGCTTTTCAAAAAAAAAAAAAAAAAAAAGGAAAAAGAAAGAAGAAAAAAGAAAAAAGAAAAAAGGAAAAAGAAAGAAGAAAAAAGAAAAAAAAAGAAAAAGGAAAAAAGAAAAAAGAAGAAAGAAAAAAGAAAGAAGAAAAAAGAAAGGAGAAAAGAAAAATAAATAACAAAAAAGGAGCTGCTCACTAAAATCTGAGGGAAACTATTTTAGCCACTGCTGTTTTACAGTTCCTAACCTCAAGGCCACATTAGCCGTGAAGTTCTACTGCACAACTTACATATGTTTGAGAAAAACTAGATGAAGATCAATGTACTTCAGACTAAAAATTTTAAAAATCCCTTAAAAAAAGAAAAAAATTCCGAATACTAAGGTGCGCCAACATTTTTTTAAGAGGTATTTCCATCATCCTCTGCACTTCAGATAATTTAAGACTTTTAAAATTAATTGTAACACATTTGTGAGGTCTTTAATTTTTTCACTTGGGTGGAAAAATACAGCTTCAGAGTCCTTGGGCCGAGTTGTGGCAGCCATAGTACCATGACATGACCTTTTACTGTGAGTGCTGTCCACTCTTCTAGGTGTAGATATAGAATAAGTTGGAGAGCAGCATGCGAAGTGATGAATATTAATATTGAGATAAAAAGCAGATCCATTTAAAGTGATTCTCGGTTTTCTTCTTGCATTTTCTCCCTGGGACAGAATATGGCTATTGCATCTTGCAGTTCTTTAATCCCCTCCCCGTTCTGCATCCCACCTTTCTAGACATTTTTTAAATCCACACTTTGAAAATATTATTCAGCATCTTCCTAGTGAGAAGGACTGGATGAAAACCTATTTGAGGGCTTCTACCTCTTCCTTTAATCATGCAAGGCGTGGTTGGTAAGTGATGTAAGGCATGCCTTCCCCAGGGGCTGAGTGCTCAAAGCTCCTGATTGCTTGGGGAACAAGAGAGCCAGAGGGGATCCTAAATCAAACCCTGTCGCTCACTCACCAATGCACCTTTTGCTGCAACAGCTCGCTTTCATTAGGAACATTTTCTTCAATTAAGGGAGGCGTTGTCATGTACTCTACTTTTAGAGCTCTTAATTTGTTAGTTTATACTGGCAGAATTTGTAATGACATCTCAGAGTCCATGGCATCTTCTGGGACAATAGATTGTCTGCTCCTGTGCCATGACATATCACCATAAAACACAGGACTATAAGAGCCTATAATAATTTATGAGAGTACATTAGGTGCCCATGTATAATTTATCATTATGGAGGCAGGACTATGCCTGACTGACAAAGGTTACCTCTGTATGGGTGTCTCGTATAACCACACAGGGAAGGATCCAGTAGCTGACATTCACTGAATTACAACAAAGAGGCTTTTACTTCACAAACTGGGCACTCCAAGAGTTGACGTTGAAGAGCGGGAAACCATTTCCTGATCTGTAATATTTTTACTCCAAATGGACACTCTCCACAAGATTCAGATAGAGATTTCAATATACATTAAAACTGAAGGAAGCTAAGTTTTTAAGGCAAAAGTGGTATAAAGGCTGTTTGAACTTGAGAAGGGATCTGGATTGGATTCAGAAAAAAAAAAAAATGGGACATGTTCAAAATTTATTCAAATACAGAGCAAGGAAGCTATTAAACCTTTGAGGTTCCCATTTCCTAGGACCTGCTAGGCCTACAGTAGCAGCTTAAACATAACTTCACATAGCTTTTTGGGCCGAGCACTCTTCAACTCAACTCTGTCCCCTCCAAACTGAACATGAACTGACTTACCCTGGGCAAAACCTCAAATGCCATTGGGTGTTATTCAAAAGAAAGGTCTGGATCTCACTCACAGTGAATATTTGTTTCCTAGACTAAGGAGTATGAGGAGAGCCATGCGCAAAGCCTCTGCAGCACGGTGCTGTGCACTTGGCCCTGCGGTGATGCTGTATTCTTCAGAACAAACTGGCTAGACTCTGGGTCAGCCCAGCATGGCTGCTTTGCCATAGCCACCTTCTGGGTCTCCTGACCAGTCCGGCAGCTGTGCCGGTGTTATAATCAATTGATCACAGCACTGTATGTTAACTTCTTATCCAGTCTGCTGGGAAAGGGAACTGGTTACAGCTTGGAGCTCCAAAGCATGACTTCTAGATCAAGGTTCAATGTCTGCTGCTTTCAGGTTTATTCACTAATTTTAGCAAAGGTGATATTTGTCATAATAGCTAATAAGAGACTGAAGCCAATAAATTCATTTTGAGATGGATATTGAGCAGCCATTACACAGTAAAAACAATACTTGCTGTATCTCTGAACTAAATTTGTTCATTAATTCAGGACTGAAAAAACTCTAATATCCTTAGGAATCTGAATTTCTTGCTCTAATATTATTTTCATGGCATCAAAATGATCTGTTTCCTCTGGGGAGGCAGATAACTCAGTGGGTGGGCTCTGGTCTGGGAGTTAGGGCATTTGAGTTTTCTGCCTGTGGAACCAGTTGAGAAATACTTTTAATGAGTGACAATTCTCAGAGTACAGTTTTGTTTCCTTTAAAATATTTTTTTTTTCATCAAAACATATCATTCTGTTGTAAGCAAAAGAAGAAAAAATAAAAGTATTTTCCTTTTATTCAAGGATTTTGTATCCATTTCCTTTTACTACTTGTGGAGGAATCATCATCCTTTCCCTGATCCTCTTGCTCTCCAGATTTTGAATGGTCACGTTATTACCGCTTTTACTTCTTTTGGAGAATTTCCATGAAATATTCTTCTACCTTCCTAGAAGTACACAGACATGTCATTTTCCAAGCCCTTCGTGATAACATCATACCTATCTTCCAAGTCTCTCTCTAAGGCAAGCAAGCCCTCTTATGTCCATTTTCTTGAAGGAATGATGAGATACAGAAGTCTAGGATCTCAAACTGACTCAAACATGCCAACGTACAGTAGGAACAACTGAATCATCTAATTATTAGATTAAACTCTAAAACTTAAAGTTTGTTTAGGCATGTAGAAAGGGAAAAAATCCCAAAACATTGGTTCTATCTTTTCCCCTGTTACTTTGGGGAGATTTTTGTGCCCGTCTTGAATGAAAAACAAGGAGGTCTGGAAACACAAATATCTCTCCAGGACTGAAATCCCACTTCTTGAACATTTATACAAATGACACATCTGTTATAATACGTACCACAGTAAGCTTAGCCTCAGTTGAATACAAATAATTAATATGAATAATACATGGAAATTTTCCTATTTCTTAAGTGCTAGCTGTGCTGTGTGGTCTACAAATAGAGAAAATGATCCTGACTGTGTTCCAGCTGGTTTGGACAGTAACGCAGGTAGTCATTAGAGTTCAAACATGTAATGTTGGTTGGTGGCACATTCTCCAAGAATCGCGGTATGCTTTTGAAAGGAGTTTTGAGGCTCGTTGGAAAGCTTTAAGGAAGAAGTGAGTTTTTGAAAATAATGTAAATCAGTAAACCGAAGACGAATAGTCTGGTATGAGAAGATGCAAGTTCCTTGGGGTATACGTGAGATACACTTTCATATTGTTTGTGGGATCTAAGAGGTTATGAATCACAAGCAAAAGCCAACCAGCATTTTTTTACTATTTGGGGGCAGTGGGTTGGGGGGTGTGAGGGGAAAGCAAGTAAAGCATGGATGGTATTGCCTAGAAGTACATACACTTCTTTATTTTCAAAAGTTGGTTGAGGGCTTGCAGTGAACAGCAGGGTAATGGAATATTTATGAAGCAAATGCCCTTCACTTAGCGGAGGGCAAAGGAAAGCAGATTGCTAAACCCCTTCAAACTTCCTGTGCAAGAAGCTCACACTATAGAATAATGAAGCCTGTGTTCGCCACTCTGCAGAGCAGTCCTAACCTGGCACCGCTGGGCTCTTTCACTTCTCTCTTCCCTTTTGACTCCTCCTCACATTTGCAGGCTCAGAACCCTTTCTGCTGATGCAAGCTGCCCCTTTGACCACAGCTGCAGGGGCACAGACCAGCATAACTGATCGCAGCCTTGCAGGAAACCCTGTTTTCTCCCAGAGTCAGCCTGGGAGGATGAAAAGTATTCTGCTGCAAGCGTGGTTCTCACCTGTTGGTGCATGGGGTGAGCACCCATTACCTGACAAGCTAGAGAGGCAAAATGGTTTTCACTTTGTTTCATGGGTTCACTTTACGAGATCAGGGACAACTGAGAGGAAACTGTATCTCCATTACCACGGGATACAGACAGACTTCAAGGCTCAGGCAGTCGGTATCCCCCTGTACACAAGATGCCAGCCATTTTCAGCCCCACAACTGCACAGCATCTTGAATGCCAGAAACGTACCCCAACAACCCCAGCATCCCAGCACCCCAGCATCCCAATGCGCCACCTTCCCAACGTCCCAGCACTCCCGCACAGGCAGGCACAAAGAGAATACCCGCCACAGAAGCCCTGCCTGTTGTGACTAACAAAAGCAGTAGCAGGGACGATGCCCTGCCCTCGTGTGGGCTCCCTCACCCATGGTGGGCTTGGCATGGCCAAGCACAGCTTGCCTCTATTGGGCACGCAGGGCATGACTGTTCCTCCCTGGCTGGCCAGATTGGTGTCAGCTGCCCACAGCCCTGGGCGGCATCCCCCTGGGAACCCGAGAGCGGATGGAGGCAGCCAGTGCACAAAACCAGCAGGCACGAAGCAGCAGGTGGCCCCCGCGGAGGTAATCAGGATCACATTCAATGGGGGAGCCAGCTCAATTTTCAGCCCCGTGTCTGCCGAGGGGCCTGGAGCTGCCTTGTTAATGCTGCAGGGAACACGTGGGACACATTGACTGCATTAATTGTCCCCACTCATTCAGCGGTGGATGAATTATAATGTTACCACTCCAGGGTAAAGCAAACACCTATCATAACAATCATGTCATTAGTGTGCAGATGCCGGCTGCTCTGCTTAACCTTTTGTATCTTTTTTTTTTATTATTTTTTTTTTTTATGGCATGCAATAAGAATATTTTTTTATTGTTTTTCATATAATTGATTTTTAGGTTGCAAGTGTTGCTAAACCCTTGAAACAAGCACAGCTGCATTACTCAACAGCTAGGAATAAGCACACAGACTGGCAAAGCACAGATTAAAGTTTCTTTGGAGAAAAACAGTGTGGCTTTAAAAGTTTATGTTTGCAGCTTGGTTTATCCTTTGCAGTGTGGCTGACCCATTCGTTATTCACACAGCAAGAGCTCTGAAAGGACTAATGGTCCTTAAAAATATAACAGTCTTAGAAATGCTTCTAATTTAACTACAGCTACTAGTGGCCAAAGATTATATATGCGCACAGTAAAAAATGCCACATTCTGGTTTGAAAAATAAACTATTCACATCTCTGCAGAAAATCTTTCTGTTTGCTATTATGTACATGTACATGTATATGGAGACAGACAGACAGACAGACACAGACACACACAAACATCCACATGTATATATGCATTTATGTATAGACATTCCTTTTTATCGAAGAAATTTTATATTAACTTAATGCTAGTATGTATATTAATTATCAAGATGTATCAAAACTGTATTAGCTTCAAGTTGCATTTACTCATGTGTGTACCACAAAGCTTCTCCGACTGTTGAAACATCATTATCCTTCAATTAATGATCCTGAGCTGGTGCCCTGTCCTCATTTCTCTTTAATCAAGCTCTACTCTGTGTTTAGCGGGTGTTCTTCCTTGGCACCACTTAGTGTGCTTGGAACTTTCCACTGCAGGTTCCTAAAGCGGTCAAACACTCTTTCAAATGTTACCCAGAATCCCCTGCCTTGTGAGATTTGCAAGAAGAGACCTCGCTCCCACCAGCCCTTGTGCATGCCTTTAGCAGTTGCCCATTTAAACACACCAGAAAGTAAGCCTGGCAGGTTGTGAAAGGGGTTTGCATGGTTCGGCACTTGGCCTTGGCTCTGTGCTGATGGCTGTTAAAACCTGCAGATCCCTTAAGGCTTTTGTAGACCGCTGCTGGAGCCTGCAGCCTTGTGTCACTTTTTCCTTAAAGCTACTGATAAATGGTGCAACACCCTCTAGACATTAACTGTTAATTCAACTTCCACAGTAAACTTCAGCATGCATTCTTTGTGGAGGTGAAAAGAAGGTGCTTCCTCATCTCTCCTCTGACCTCTCCTACCACTTCTTCATGATAGGAAATGAGCTGAGGTCCCAGACCTGCAGGCATTTGCCGGTCAAGTGCTTGACATTACCAGCTACAAAAATGCTCAGGTTTGATGGAAATAGCCACATGGTGTCAAGCCCAGCTTGCAAACTAATCTTTGAGTAATTTGCACATAAAACCATGGTGCAATAGGTGAGAGATGTGCATAGATAATATCGGTGCACTGTTTGTAGATGTACAAATGTAGAACTGTGTCATTCATTGTTTGATACTACTATTATGAGACGGGTTTAGAATGGGATCCAGCGGTAGACCTTGTCATAAAGCAAGAAAAGGGGACAGAGGAGGAATAACAGAGTAGTATCAATACAATTACTTATACTAAACACATGTAAACCTATAGCAAGAGTAAGTCCATGGCAGGATGAGGTTAAGGATGAGGTTAAAGTTTTATGGTTATTGTTCTGGTGTTTTTAAAAATCATTAGACACCTTAGCTGACTAATTTTGTGTAGGTGCTTGTGGTTTGTGAAATGGAGAAGCCATTTAAAATGGTTTAGTCACTTTTTAGCCTTAAACAAGTATTTAATTTTTACATATGCATGTAAAACCATGTTGTTTATTGGTATTTCCACTGAAAATTACTGTGATTCAGCTCTTTTGGGTGCATTTCAAAAGTGTAAACTGAATTTATGTTCCATAATCAGTAGAAGGTGTATTTCCCTGAAATCAAAGAAGTCATTTTTTATTATGATGGTGGATTCATCTGAGACTATAATACCGTTTTCTGGTATGCTATATTTCTATAAAATCGGAATACAGTCTTACATAGCCCTTGTAATGCTATATACAAATACATTAAGCAGCATAATCTTTTTTCCATACTTCCCTTTAGATTGTTTGTGAATGGGAGAATTCATCTCTCAGACTTTCATTTGCTTTATGTATGCAAGTACACACTGTCAGACTAAAAAATCTGCAGTTTCTGAAAAGTGTTTTTATGAACAAAATAAAAACCTGCAATTGTATCCTGTTTGATCATTTTTCCCCTCCAAATAATATTTATGGTAAGTTGTTTCAAGCAAATAGTTGGCTGATCAAATCCAAACAATGTTATTCAGTGGCAGTTGGGTACATGTATTTTCCCCCACAAGTAACCTAGACTAAAGTCAACTCTATCCAGACCTTTTTTTCTCCTAGCTTTCAAAAAAATTACTGCAAAAATGAACCCATATGAAAATGAGCTCTTGTATGTAAAATATTTTCCCATACATTGCTGCTGCTGAATGTTTTTACTTAGCTTGCCGAAAATGGTATGTCTGCACAAATAATGAATGTGTGCTGCCGTCACATCCATTCTCACATTTTTCTATTTGAAAAATATGTGTACAGTATGGACATACTATAGATTGGGAAATAAGTCCTCTCTTCTTAATTTTAAAATACTCTACTGCAAATTAGTAAAAGTTTTGCTGATAATCTGACCTGCTGCAATATATTGAAGTTTGATTACCAATTTTTAAACTTCTAACTATGTGTGTTATTTACTAGCATATGTGAACGTGTTTATAAACAATAAAGCAGCATGATATTTTGAATTGTGTATATGGACATAATAACACTTAATAGATTGTTAGGCACATTTATCATGTACCTTACATTTTTGCTTATGTCTGGATGATAATAATAAAAATTTTTGCTTATGCCTGGATGATAATAATAAAAAAAATCAAACCTAAAGTTCACTTGTGTTACATTTTTCTGTAACAGTTGCTGTGAGAATATTATTCAGACATAAAAATCACTTATGAGGAAAAGTTCACAAGCAAATAAGCTTATAAACTGAAATGTTAATTTATAACAGCTGAGGTTTTGGTCTCTAGGACATTTTTTCTTTTCCTTAGTAGTCACGGATTGGTTTATACCCAAATAACTGGATAATTAAAATAGCTTATAGTTCCTCATATAACATCCATTATGATATTAACAACACTATTGTAATGGTTTAAGAAACATAAAATTAAATTCAGGGCTGCTTTCTTAAACCCTTCATAAATATTTTAGAAGTTAATTAGGAGACTCCAGGTATGAATAGACCAAGATTTATTCATAATTAAAAATCAGATATCACGTCACCTCTTCTGATAGAGAAAAACCTTTAATTGCCTGTAATTAGGCAATTGTCCCTATAGTTTGCTAAAGCAGGTTGAATTGGAATGAACTTGGTAGAAAGATATATTCATGGTAATAACCTAAATTTCCTGCATTTTCTTTGTTCAGTTGATTTTTTTTTACATGTTGGTACAGAATATGGTAGAAATAATAAAATATGCATATGTTACTTACTGATACATTAAACCACAGGAAATACCTTTCTGTATAATTTGATATAATTTGGCATCTGACCTTTATCTAATGCCTCATAACTTTTCATGCCAATTATTTTGTCTTCCTTTACCAAAACGTGAACAAAAAACTGGGCTCATGAATGACAATATATTCATTCAGCAGACCTAAGATATATTTTCCACAGTTGTAATTAGCATTTCATTTTTCACAATGTGGAAATGAAGCAAAGAAAAATAGATTTTCCGGAGCTCCAATTCTTGCGGGAAATTACTGATCAAAACAAATACCAGATATCTGACCCTGAAGTATGGTGGATGATATGTGTGCATGGTTTAGAGCAGTTCCCAGAAGGTATAGTGTTGGCTGAAATTTTAAAATCTGCCTTCTTTAAGGCAGGTATTCACATATATGTGTCTTAATATAAATGGCTTAATTTCCTGCAATATGAACAACTACATATTTTGCCAAATTTTGTAAGGACTGCATATGCTGTCTGACAGTTAAGACAGTTTTAGTAGAGTTTCTACATCTTGTAGACTTGCACACGTGCATTATCTGGCATACCAACTGCCTTTGAAGTCACTGGAACTTGTCACCACGCAAAATTAAGTCAGCGTAATCCAAGGGGCTGACTCTGCCCTTACACTTACTAAGTGCCTTTCTAATCAACATGATACTTTATTTTGGTTAGAATTTTCCAGCTATAAATCTAATTGGACTTGACTCACCCTGTATGATAAGGCCTGCAGCTCTCAGCTCACAGCTCTGCTGAGCCATATTCTTCTTGGACTTGGCCATGGTTTGCCAAATGTTGGAACTCACGGTGTCTGCACTAGGCTTGTGCCTGCTCCCTCATAGCTAAGTCATAAAGCAAAGTATTAGTTATTTAGGACAAAAATATTTCAAGGTATTTCAGACCCTTTAGTTAATCACACTTTTCTGCTCAGGTTCAAGTCAATCACAGTCAATTCTGTGGTGTCCTCCTTCATTTTCATATATATCTATCTACTTATAAATACTTGTGTGCATATATATGTGTATATATATGTCTGTACACCACTGCTTATACAACTTCTGGATAATAACCCTTTCTTCTGCCCTTCCTAATTACTCTTTATCTGTTTACTTTCACTAGGCCTCCAGGCTTTACCATCTAGGCTATTGGCAATGCTCTTGATTTGTTGTCTGGGTTTTTTGGTTTGTTTGGTTTTGGTTGGTTTTTTTTTTTGTTTGTTTTTTGTTTGGTTTGGGATGTGTTTTTTTTTTTCATTTGCCCTTTGTAACTCTTGTAACTTTGATTCTTTTTCACTATAGATCTTTAACATTTGTTATTAAGCACTGGTAAAGACTTTGAAACTAGGGCAGCCTGGATGTTCAGTGCGTGTGGTTGCTAGCAGTGTCAAAGGGCCGTACTGAATGTCATCAGTCATTTATAGTCCTGTGTTTTTAAGTCTCTGTTGTTTTTTTTAACTCAGGGAACAGAATTCTTGAAGCCTGAGGCTCACCCCTCTGTATTAGTAATGTGTGCTGCAATGTCCTTGCCTTCATTTGTCATGTTGTTTTCCAGATGGCATTTCTTATCACACTTCAGCAACAGAGGAATACTAAAAATTCTGTAAGGGAGAGTTGCTAAATGGCAATGCTGCCTTCCAACTGTGGCTTTCCAAAGTTCTTGAGAAAATTATTACATCTCATGTATTTAGACTACCTGTTACAGGCATGTCTCACAATAAGAAGCACACTAAGGTTAAGTCTAGGTTAATTTTTAGCCTAGCCTGTCCAGATCGCTCTGCAAAGCCTTTCTGTCCTCAAGCAGGTTGACACTCCCACCCAACTTAGTGTCATCTGCAAACTTACTGAGGGTACACTCAATCTCCTCATCCAGATCATTAATAAAGGTGTTAAAGAGAACCGGCCCCGATACCGAACCCTGGGGGACACCACTTGTGACTGTCTACCAACTGGATTTAACTCCATTCAGCACCATGCTCTGTGCCTGGCCCTCCAGACAGTTTTTAACCCAGTGGAGAGTACTCCCATCCAAGCCGTGGGCAGCCAGTTTCTCCAGGAGTATACTGTGGGAGACTATCAAAGGCCTTACTAAAGTCCATGTAAACAACAACCACAGCCTTTACCTTATTCACCAACTGAGGCACTTTGTCATAAAAGGAGATCAGATTTGTCAAACAGGACCTGCCTGTCATGAACCCATGATGGCTGGGGGTTCTCATTACATTTACAGTACGAAAATTCTGATCTTCATGTCTAAACCTAAAATTAAGATTCTTAATTAGACTTTCCTATAAGTATTTGAAATCCTATAAGTGTTTGAAATCAGAAATACTAAGTTACCATACCACCTCTAGATAAGAGAAGCAGATGTTGTACGGAGGAAAAGTGAGTCATGGTCCAGTGCATGTGTTGTACATATACATGTGAAAAAACATGTATTCTTATACAAATACATGGAGATAAAGATTCATACGCACACAGGCATAGCCCAGTCCTGTAGGCAGTGTTGTTGGTTAAATGTATGTGCATGTGCATGAGTAAAGGCAAATGTCTGGACAGCTTAGTGAAAAAAAACCATAAGGACCACGAAGCCATTAAAATTTACAGACCAAATATTAGTTTGCCTTAAATCAAAGAATACCGTTGATGGTCTTCCAACAGAGTCTAATATTCTGTATTTCACAACATATTACGATCAGTTATGGAACACCTGTTAAGAGTTAGACTGGTCATGAATAAGTGTTTTATGAACATCAAGACTGGTGAACAGTTAGGCATTAAACCCTTAGAAATATTTAAAAGAGACTGAAAAGAACCCGTGGACTAATATACAAGTTACACGTGGTATGTAGGGCATCTTCACTCCATTGTGCCATAAGCAGTGTGGAGGCAATAATGAAATCTGTAACAGAATTTTATTTAACTAAAAGACAATAGGCCAATTTTGAATGGAAAGCCGTTATTCTGAAACCCTGAACCTATTGTCTGTGTCAGATAGCAGTCATGACTGGTAACTTTACGATTAAGCCTATGTAGCAATTTGAGGAACTTAGCCTAAAGTTGAGATGACCTTGGCAAACAAGCCTACAATATACTATAATCTACCACCAGGAGCATGTTGTGCCCTGTGTGCTGAGGTGTGGCCTAAGGGGTCATTAAAGTATGCTTTGACACTTACATGCCCAGAAACAATGCTGACTGGCTGCTCACAGGCTGTGGGCTTTTGGCAAGTCTGCTTTTGGTGTAAAGAAGGTGAACAGAGACAAATCTTCAAGATCAGTAGAAACACAGCCTCAGATACTCTATTGGTCAACATTCTGCATAAAGCCAGTCACAGCTGATGGTACATTCAGTACAGAGGCTCCAACAGAAAAGCCAGTGGCTCAGAGGTGAACCCCAAATCATAGCCAAAACATGAGGTGCAGAGAAGCTTGCCAGTTGCATGACTTCATGTGTCAGGTCCTCCCTGTGCAACCCAGCCCAGGGAGAGTATGTCCTTGAACTCACTGTAAATCATGTGTTGTTCACAGGCATAAAGGTGAAGTTTGTGTTCACACAAACCAATTTGGGAAAGGGAACTGTTGGGACTGTATCTGCATAAACCTTCCTCCCACACTGTACCTCACAGTGGTAAACTATTTGAAGTTTAGGGTTGCTGAGGCTAACGATGCTGCTGAGATACCAGACAAGGCAGATGAATTTTTAGTACTCTCTTAACTTTCTGAATACCTGACCCTCATGCTTTGGATCCTGTTTCTTAAGGTATTTCAAAACTTATCTAAATTAGAATAATCTAATTTTTGTGGATGGTGGGTTTTTTATTTTATTTTATTTTATTTTATTTTATTTTATTTTATTTTATTTTATTTTATTTTATTTTATTTTATTTTATTTTATTTAGCTGTATGAACATAAAAATACATATATTACTGTGTAACACCTATGAACATATTGCTTACATGTACATTATTCATAAATCCAACTGGAGTGAAAATCCTCGTATTTGAGGAAGAGGAAGGTATTGTCTTTCATGATCTCATTGTTCTAATGCTTTGACTTTTATGCTGAATGTAACAGGATTTTAATAGGTTTCAGTGCAAAAGAATTAATGAATTTGTCAGTGCCCATATGATATGCTTTATACGAGCCATACTCTGCTTAATGTGAAGATTTCTAGGCTATGGTCACCCATAACATCCATTTCATTAATATCAGCTTTATAGATGTGCATCATATGACACGGGGATACCAGTACAGTATTTTTTTTCTGTCTCACCAAGAAAAGTGTACAAAGACTTTGCAGTATTTTTAAATAAGGAGAAAAACATGCTGAAAGTATATAAACCTTGATTCTGTGTTTTATTGGAAGACAAGGTATGAAAGGGTAAGTCAGCTTTCAAGGAATATATGCAGTCTGTAAGACAGCAAATAAAAAGACAGTGATAGTAATTAGCCTTTTTAAATAATTCCTCATATCCTTAAGCACATTATGGAAATTTATAATACACATCAGATGTCTGTCAGTGTGAGTGTGGATGTGCATCTACGGGCATGTATCAGTATGCGAGAGAGTGAAAGAGAGGTTTCCAGACATCTTTGCATGGCTGCATTTGCAACTGAACTGAAATGATGAAGCAATTTGTAGTGGTTTCAGTAACTCCTCAGGGGATGCTCACTGAATACATGTCATTAGGTGCCACACAATTTGCTTGGCTTGTTGCTCACTCTGTGACACCACTTCATAATATGTTCTTAAAGGCTGTAACATTCTAGTCTTTAATTTTAGAGGTATTAATATTTGGTTAATCTTTACTAATCCCAAATATTCCACCACTCCCACCCTACCGCTGGCTGCTCAGCAATCAAAAATCCCTTTTTGCTTTTTTTGCCAGACTGTTCTTACTGATCTACTGCCATAATTATATTAACAAGTAACAAGTACCAGAGGAGAATAAGGTGGTGGAGCAAGTCTCATTGCCCACTTAAGTACTCCTAATTATCATTAAAAAAAAAAAACCAACAACAAAAGTATGAGACTAGGGGATTGACTTCCTGTTTGAACTAGCACATGAGCACAGATTTGCTCATAGTAGCTGTTTGTGTAGCACTTTTTGATATGCAGACAGTCAGTAATTACTGCCCAGGAAGTCAGCTGTACAGAAAAGGATCTGGAGACAGGTGGTCCTGGGTGGGTAGGTCGAACACAACAATATGCCCTTGCAGCAATGAAGGCCAGGGGCATCCTCAGCTGCATTAGCTATGTTCTTGTCTAGTCATAGGTGGAGGAAATGATCTTTCCCCTCTATCTGGATTTTGTGAAATCCTGTGCACAGTTTTGGGCTTCCAAGTCCCTATAGGATGTCCCATGAGTTGATACCAAGATGGTTAGGGGCTGAAGCACATGCCATATGAGGATAGGTTAGGGCAGTTGGGTCCGTTCATCCTGAGGAAGAAGTTTCAGGGCAATCTAATTGCTCTCTACAGTTACCTAACAAGAGAGAAGAGAAAGCCAGACTCTTCTGAGAAGTGTGCAGGGGTAGGACAAGAGGCAACATGAAAATAACGAAACACATGAAAATCTGAAAATTCTTGATATAAGAACAATTTTTTGATCAACCATGAGGTTGTTCAAACACTGGAAGAGGATGCTCAGAGAGGCTGAGGGTTCTCTGTCCCTGGAGGCGTTCAAGATTAAACTGGACATAGCCCTGCACTACCTGATCTGAATAGACCACCTCTGAGTGGAATGTGGCTCCAGAGAGCTCCTGAGGTCCCCTCCAACTTAAGCGATTGTGTGATGGCCTGATTCACTGAGCCTCTTCTTCCCCATGTCCCCATATGCAGTTCCATGCAATATCCTTCAGTTGAGAAAATGAGACTAACATATGGCAGAAGTAGCTATGTACTGGGAGTTCGGCTATACATTAAATTCTCACAAGCGGTGAGGAATGCAGGTCTCCTGTGTCTTATATGGCACTTTAACTACTGGGCTCTTGGATAAAAGGAGGGAACCATCTCCCTCCTTCTGGGATCTGGCTCTTTGCTTCATTTGCTTTTATATGCAGTGCTTCTAAATGAAGTGTTCTGTTCTCGATTGACCCAAACACTTTTTTCTTCTTTTTCATTTCTTCAAGAAGAAAGAAAACCTGTTTAATTTAGTTCAGGCTGAGCCAAGTTTTATTTAAAAATGCCTTGGTTTGGCAGCTGCGTGTGAGTGATTCTCGTTGCCCTTAAGAAGGAATAGAAAGTTCAGTGGCTTCCTTCCCAATCTATGGGCCAAGACAGTGGCCAGGAAGGATTGTTTTACAGTTTTAGACTCTGGCCCAGGGGCTGAATTTTATTCCAGTTTATCCCCTACTTCATGCTCACATTACATCCAATCTTTACAGTCTTTTTTATAGAGACAAAACCATCAAAAAATATTTAAAAAGATTAAAGTACAAATCACAATTGGCAGCCTACTTAGCACTTAAATATCAATCTCTCTACTTTGATTGGTTTATATAATAAAAAGCCCCCAAATAGACAGTAAATAAGGCACAATTTCTAAGTAAATTCCAAAATTCTAGATGTCATTGTTCATAAGTTTTCCAAAAACAGTCTGGAAATTTCTATCATTTTTTCCTTTGTAAAATTATAGAAATGCCAGTTCCAACGTGAATATACACCAGCATTCAAAGAGCAACAAGCACTCTTCATTCCAACTTACTTCTAGACTAACAAATAGCTTTATGTTATAGGTGAGCTACTAAAAGAATGACCTGTAACATGGATGATGATGATGATTATTATTGTTATTTAAAAATAAGAATTAGTGGCTGAACTAAAACAACCACTAGAAAAAGCTTAGAAAAAGGATGCTACATGGACATTTACTTGGATGGGAATTGAAGAGTATCTGCTTCTTGTGGCCTCAGCTGTCACCGAAGAAAGCCAAGCAACCCCATACTCCATTTCTGGCAGCTCAAGACCATAGAGTTTTCTTTTAAAAAAGATGCAGCAAGGATGCGTTGAGCAGAACTCCTTTTGAGGAAGTTGACAAATAGATATATGTAAGAGTATGTGGCTTCTCTTTAATACAAGCATTGGGCCTGAGGTGCACCCTCACTGCTTCCAAATTGGGCTTTGAACCTGGTACGGTGGGACCTAACCTAGCAATCATGGGAATTAGAAAGGTTTCAAACCTGGCACTCTAAGAGTATAATTAGATGCAGTGCAAAGTGTGCAATAGCTCTGCACATCAAGATATCTTGAGGTATTTGCATGCAGAACTACCAAGAGTTTCTTGCCAAAACATGGACGCAAGTGAATCAGAGGGATTTTGGGCAGGCTTGGGTACTGCAAACAGAAACAAACCTTCTGATGAAGCTGTTTGCAAAAGCAATGGAAATGCAATCTCCATGTGCTGAAGGAACAGAGCTTTCAAGCACTTACATTCCTATGACTGCCAATATCTCCTTGGACAAGTAAACCACTTCTCATCAGTTTCCACAACTGTAAAAAGGCAAATAAGGATGATTACCTTCCTTGCAAGAGTTTTTGAGGTCTGCATGTGCAAAGAATTTGTGGGACTGGTGTATTGCATAATACTGTCTTTTATGGCTGCAGAAGGACATTTGACCACTCTGGTAGATTTTGGTATTATGCTTAAGTGAAATACATCCTTGATGAACAAGAGCTAGCTTTACAAATAAATAAGTAAAATAAAACACTGAACAAAATGAAAAAATATATTTTCCTCCTATTTATTCATCTTATGTTAAGAATTTATGCTGTTATAATCAGTTCCCTCCACTTTCTTCTAGGCAAAACCCACCTGAACCTTCTGACTTCATGAAGTGTGAGAGCTATTTTGACTAGAATAAATTTTGTGATTTTTTTTCCAGTGATGTCATGAGCTTTCCTTTATTCTGTTTCTTCTAATGATGGTATAATTCTGTTGACCTTCCATGGGAAACTACTGGGTACTTTCCTATTCCTGCCACATACCAGCCTTGGGAATATAAGTGTGGTGTTTTCTCTTCACATCAGTTCACACCACCACAAAGAGGCCATCAGTAATGTGAGACTTTAACTAATATGAAATATTTCATTTATAATTACCAGTATTAAACATGTTTTTCTAAATTTTGTGTTTATAGTGATTAATTATTTAGCAATTGCATGAGGTTTGAATATTTGTGTAAAATGGGTTTAACCTTTAAAAGTGTTGAACACTGTGACAAGAATATAACGAGATTTTGAAAAATAGGAAGGATCTAGCTGGAGACCACTCTTGTATGTGTCTAACTTTAAGCATACCTAAGCTTGTACTTCTGTACTTGGCCAGGCTGGGATCCTGGCACTCAGCATCTTGCTAGATCAAGACTTCAAGCATAAATTGCCATTAAACCCTTCTTACTGGAGGACACTATGCCCCAGCTGTGGCCAGGCAGCTGTGTTCTGCTTGGCCAAACCTGGCCTGTGAAACAGCGTCAGGTATGTGAAGATACTTGGCCAACAATGGAAACAATGGAGAACAATGGAAAACTCACACCTGCTTCTCTTCCTGGCCATAATGTACTTTTCTGCTCACACTCTGGCCAGGGCCTCCTCTAGCCTCTTTGTCTTTGCATTTTCTTGCTGGGGGGAAAGGTGGGAAGTGGGATCAGCAGGAACTGCAGCGAGCTGCAGCCCCTGTGCAGCCCTGGCTGGGCTGGAGGAGGCTTAGCTGCCAATCACCCCTCTCTTTAAGCTACGCTGCCCTTGTTCAATAGAGGTAATGGGTCCGGTGGGCAAATAATAGGTCCGGTGGGTCTATTACACATTTTTATTGAAAAGCAAAATAAAGAGCCCTGTAAAACTCACACACTGCCCCAGGGCTGCAATAATTTATGCACCTTCTTACACCTTCTTTTTCCTTCCCTTCCCCTTTGCCTTTTCCAAGTTGCTGGAGGGAACTTTTCCAGCATGGCAGGTAAAAGTTTTTGTAAATTCATCACCAATCATTTGAATATGGCAATATTCGAAAATACTGCATGTTGTTATGTGGCAGGCCTTTACTACTTGATTATACACATGCGTAGTACTGAAGGAGATCATATTTTACTCAGTGAAACTTGTTTAATAAAAACCGCATAAAAATCAAAGTATGTGTACTCTCAGGTTTGCTTTCCAGAGAGAATGTGTTTTTCCACAAAAATAAGGAAAGGGTAATTTACCACTCAAACAAGCTGGGAATAAGGAGAACATTCTTTCCTAAACAGCAACAATTATGCATTTGGCAGGCAGTAGTAAAAGCAATTCTGCTTTCCTTCATAGCTCATAGCAAATCTGTACCTGGGACTGATTAGAGAACAACTGGAGAGGTGCTGATTTTCTTTTCAGGGTCTACAAATGAATTTCTTTTATTTATTTATTTATTTTTATTCTGAATATTTTTTACCAGTAGAGCTAAGACTGCGCCACCTCCTTTGTGGTTGGCTCTCACTTATTCTTCAGGTGTACAAATGCAGATTTCTTACGAGTGGGGCAAAAGAAACTCCAATGCCAATCCAGATGATGTAGTAGGATATGAAAGCGCTGCACCTTTAAACCCTAAAAACAGTTTTGGACAAAATCATGGTAAGATAATGTAGCTTTGCTGTACCAAACTAAACAACTCCCTGCTTTGCTGCTCTGTCTCTGGAATCTGTTTCTTCATAAGACCATGGCTGTATTTAGCATCTTTGGAATAACATACCTAACCTAGGGAGGGAAAAAAAACTTAATCTCCATTAGTTGGAGCAAGGAGAAAGGGAATAGACATGTTTTCTAAATTTTTTTGTTGACTTTTATCCCTATTGTTAACAATTTGGATAGTCTCATTACCAGGTGCCTGTTGTGCAGTATGACTTTATCTAAAGCAGCTGTTTTCCTTTTTTTTTTTTCCTTCACTTGTGAGACCAAAACAAGAGCAAAAAAAGTCAATTTAAAATAAATAAAACCCCCTTCCTAAATTCAATAGAACACTCCAGGCAGAGGATTTGAGACAGATGTTGAAGAAAGAGGAAAACACAATGTCTTTATGATTTACTCCTTCCCTCCCACAAAATTGTCATTAACACCTAAAAATTGGGAGACAATAATAATTATTTCAGACTGCAAAACAGTGAGTAAAACTTTATAGAAAAGCTCCTGGTAGGATTAGTGCTCTGCTGGAAACTGAGACTGCCACGTGGAGAATGCCACAGAATGACATGGATGAGTAAGGAACCAGCAAGGAAACTAAACAGGTATCCAGCATGTAAGAAATAAAGGGAGAATTCTGGGACCGTATGAGGTTGTCTTGCATGTTGTAGTTGGCTTCTCTTCATTCAGAAAGGGTTTAGAATAGGCAGATAGTGGTGGAGAACTGAAAAATAAGCTATTAAAACAGACAGAGTTGAAAGCCGACTACTGGAGGTTAAACCAGAAAACAAAGATTAACAAAGTACAGAGGAGAGCTTTTTTATGGTTTTGTCTTTCTGAAGTGTTTCTTCTTCATATTTAATGTGCCTGTGCAAGCCACCAAACCAAGAGTCCTGGAAGTTGACATGTCTCGTCTGCAGAACAGTGAGACAGTAACTCATAATCACTGTCTGGATGTGATATTATTATTTTCAGACGTCCTAAATTTTACTACAGGTCCCTTTTCCTACTGTTTCTTCTGAGCAATGCGCTTTTTTTGGGACATTTTTCTGGCTGTTTAAATGATCAAGAACCTCAGAGGCACCTTGCTTTCTCTGTTGGCAGGAAACATAGTGGACCTTGGTGGGATTCAGGTGAGAGAAATCCATCCCTGTGTACCTACGCTCAATCAGCCCAGAGAGCCTTGGTAGAGACAGTGGTGTAATGTAGGAGTTTGTCTGCTGGATTGGATTGTCAGTGCATGTGATCCAGTTACCTGTTGTGATTCTTTACAGGTCAGATTTTTTCTGTATGGAATAATGACTGTGCACCACTATTTGCGAACAGTAGTGAAGTTTAAGTGGTAGCAGTGCTATAGGCAGGTAGAATGAAGTCCCCTAAGAACAGAGGACGTACAGATGGACTGGAAATTTTCAAGTCTAATGTCTGGATTTAATTTCATTTTTATTCTGTTGTTAGTGACAGCCTGGAGTTGCTCTAAAGAATAAGCAAATATACTGTCCTTTTGCACTCCCAGGAGCGTAATCTTAAAAAAATGTCTTCGCTGTTTTTTTCAGTGGCTACAGCCTCCCTTCACATTGTGTTACCCTGTATAGTGAGGACATCTGGGGGGGGGATTCAACCCTCTGGCTCCAAGTGAAATTGGTACTGGTTGTCTCTCACCTTCCACTCTTAAAAACACTTGACAATTTGACATTCTCACTGCTAAGTGGAACTGACAGAGGCTCATCAACAATAGGACATTGTTATCAGCCCTGGCAGAAATCATACCAACAGCCTTATGCGAAGTGATGACTTGCATTTACTTCCAGCAGGATGAATGCAATTGGGTGTCAAGTGTTCCCAGTGTACGACTAGGGAACAGTGAGGAAGTTACTTAAAGAACTTGTGTTCTTCCTGCTTCCATCTCAGTCATCTTGGAAGTAGACTGCAAATTGTTTAAACTTAAAAATGCCATAGAATAAATGTCTCATTATTACACTGTAGTTTGATATGGCTTGGAAAAAGCCCTAATATGCTCCAATGATTGTTTTCAGATGTTGGTCTTTATCAGGACCAAGATGCTGGGCAAAAGATGAAGGCAAATTGTTAGTACCACTCTGCTTGCCAATAACTGCTTGTTTGCTTTCTTCTTTCTTTCTCTTTCTTTCTTTCTTTCTTTCCTTCCTTCCTTCCTTCCTTTCTTCTTTTTTTTTTTTAATTTGGTTTTCTTGATGATACTGGTTTTGCAATGCACACTGCACTGACCTTTCACATCTAGGCCAGGAATACAAACCCTACCTGCTATAAAAGTCAAATATGAAATGAGTTCTGACAAATTGTAGCTGAATTCTTCTTACAGAGAAACAGCGATTCCTTTCCCCCTACCTTTGCTGCATGGCTCAATTTAAATGGTCCAAAATTGGCTGTTTAATATTTAAGAGCTCTAGAGCTTGAGACTGTTGGGATTGGAAAGGTTTTATTGATGCCAGCTGAAGGTGCTCTCATCAGGTGAATGGGGGTGTGTTGACAGCCCTTGGGTGTGCGCTTGAGTGACATTCAAGTCCCGCATCCAACAGTGACCTTGGAGAAAAGTGTATGAAGAAATTAAAGGAAGTATTTCAAAAGGGTAAGGTTTCCATCCCTGTCATCTTATTTTGTGATACTCAATAAATAAAAAGATAGATTAAATACTTTCCTCTTACTGCCCTGTGACTGTGCAGACCTGTTGACAAAAATGAGTAATGTGACATGACTAAAAACTACTGAATGAAAGTGGGGCCTACTTTACTTAAAAAGAATCATTATCACACTGCATAAAATAAAATACTGTAAAAACCTTGACTTAGCTAAGGAAGGATTTACCTCTTCCTCTGTCCTAGTGGGAAGCTTCGTTGTTGCTATTTTAAGTCCTCATTTACAATGCATTTCTCAAGTAAGGGTAGATTAAAGGACAACGTAGTAAGAGGAAAATAAGAGCCAAGAAGACTTTTTTGAGGAAGAAGCCATCCACTCATATTTTTTTTTTCTAAATATGGAAATAGCAGTGAAGGCTGTGAGTAGGAAAGACGGGAGGCCTCCAAATTTGCCTTTTGTGTTGGCTGTAAGTCCATTTATAGCCCACCAGGATGGGGATCTGAACCAGCCAACTCACAGTCCTAGGAGACTCAGAAATGCAGAACCAGTAGGTTCTTCTTCATTTCCTTGGCATCCAGCAGGAGAAGCTCGAGCTATGCAAACCCAAATAAACAGCTGAGGGAGCGCCTAACTATTAGCCACATTATCCTTTATTTTCTCTTGTTTTTTAGCTGTGTGGTGCTGTAGGAAACACCTGCACAGGGCTCTGGTCTCTTTCTACCCAGCTGACTTTTTTCAACCATGCACTGGCTTGGGGTCAGCCCTTGGGAGCAGGTGTTTTCCCTCAGAATAGCTTTCTTGTCTGAATCCAAGTGGATCACAAGGGCCGAACTTCACTGCCGGAGGTCACGGGTCAAACACGGCAGCACAAGGTCCCATGGGTACTGTGCTTACCAGGTGTTTAATATTATCAGAGGTTATTTGCTGAAACTGTGATAGAGTGTTCTCAGCGATTCAAAATAAATTTAACGAGAACAGTTTTAAAAGCCCCCACATTAGAGGATGTCTGTTCAATGGACAGAGAGGTTAAAGTTAATTCGATCAGGCATGTGTACTTTCTCCAAAAAGGAACATATGCACTCAGCGGCTTGGCCCCATTTGTTGCAATTTTGGGTCTCATTTCCATTTGCAAGAAAGATAACTACTTGCATATGGAAGCAATAAATAAGAGAAGTCATTAAAATTTCTCTAATTTAGGGAAAAAAAAAAAAAGGTCTTAACGAAGTAATATCTTTGCCAGGGCAGACAGAAATGTAAATTAGAGATTGGAAGGAAACCTATTAAAGGAATTGCTATGTTACTAGTCTTTTTTAATCTAATGAATTTATGAATTGCCACTTGTTAGGTCACAGACTTTGTTAATTTCCTATGTGTTTAGTTAAGCAAAGAAAGTGTGGGGCAGGAGGAGAGAGGGGTGAAAGGAAAAAGCTTGTGAACAATGAACCTGAGCAAATATTTTCATACAATGTGTTAAGTCTATTAGGTTCAAAATTTTTGAATAAAACCAGCTATATTTAGAAAATCTGAGAAAGACTAGTCTGCACATCTACTAAACAGGATGATATAAATTTCTAAAAGTTTTCCTGTGTTTATTTTTTTCACTTTCACAAATTTGTGCCCTTTAATGTTGTAAAAGGTTAAAAAGTCATGGCATTTACTGAATAACTTTATTAAAACCGAGAAATTTTAAGAAAATGCTGTTGGCTTATAGTGTAGATTTACTAGTTGTGAGTCCATCAGCAACACGGTCAAAAGTTATAGTTAATCCAATACCTCTCTGGTCCAAAGCCTGAAGAAGTATTTTTGTTCTGTTTTCCTGTGAATCGCAGAAGCTAAAAAATGATGTTACACCTTGGCTCCCTTTTATTGTTGGTGAGGATCTGAGTTGCTGCTGAAGTACACTAGCAAGTGTTCATCTGTGAATCTGCTTTGATGAATATCGAAGTGGGATTCTCAAGTGTCTCAGTACCCAAAGGTGGAAATTTTTTCAAGCTTTTTTTGAAAAGCCAGCTATTATAAAAGGGGGTGTGACAGGGGAGAACAAATACCAAAAATAACAGAGAAAACAAATGAAAATAAAGCCCTGTTGTCATTCATGTGAGTATTCAACAATGGTAGGTAAATTAGTGCGGTCATGCAGTGGATGGCAGTTTGAAGTCCTGTGCTATCAAATACACTGCAAAGGTAACGAACTGGCCCTACTTCCATCATTCATCACCGACCTTCCCATGATAACCCATCTGACACACAGAGGTGACTAACACCAATTCAGTGCCTTTTTAAAGCGTATGGCATGAAGATAACAATGCTAACAAGCAACTGCATCAGCAATTGCTCTCCAAACACTCATCAGCATCCCCTCCCAGATAGGCAGATGAGCAAGAAGCACACTGAACCTGCCTACATGGACCCTGAGTGGCTGCAATTTCCTTCATTTATGGAGGCAACCAGATATTAAAAGCAATTTCTGAATGGGCTGGATTCTTGGTGGTGAATGAAAAATGTTCAGAGAGCAACCTGTTGGGGTACCAAATGGCTACATTCTCATCTTTGAGGACTGGGGACAATTATAAGTGTAACAGTATCCCCTCTGAATGGGCCAGCAAGTATGGACTGAAAAATAAGTTACATGCATATATGTTCATGCACAGGCGCTTACACACACTCAGAAATTCAAACCAAATCTCGATGAGTTTTGATAAGCTCCCCACTGCACTTTACTTCAGTGTAAATTTGTGCTCCTGTGTGATGCTTCTGGCTCCACTTAGAGTGCTCCAGTCAAAAAAAATCCAACAAGCCAAACCCAAAACAAAGCCAGTTTTTGTTACATTTCTGGCATAAAAGGAAACAGAAACAAATGGAAATCTAACTAAAATGTCTGTTCTCAGGAGGCCCATGTCTGCATTCTTGAGGGTTCAGATCGTTTGGATAAACTCTGTAACAAGTATCTGAACTTTTTGGTAGGTCTCCAAATTGAACCTCTGAACCTTCTGAGGCTCACAGGCAGCTCACAGGCAAACACTTTTGTGCTGCTGTGGGGCTGGACTCAGTTTGCTTTCTCAGGCCCTTGATACTGAAAATATTTACCAGGTAGTTAGTAGAATCCAGTGAGAGAAGTCATGAGCCTGTCTTTTGGGTTTCATTGGCCACTACAAGGGAAAAGTTTCTGCTAATGAATTAGTCATCAAGGGATGAAATAGGAGTTGTTTTGTGGTTCAGATATGAGACTAGACATAAGAAGATTTAGGTCTTGCTACTGACTTCCTATGAGATTTAAACAAGCCCCTATGCACCTCAATGACGTGTTTGCTAAAGGGGGATGTCTGTGTTACAAGAATAAACTTGTTGTTTGTCAGATAGTATCAAAATGAGCACATCAGAAAGCCTGAAAATCTACTAAGTAATTCCAGAAGGATGAGTAGACTAGTGTGGTTTCTGTTGGCTGGTCCCAGGTACAATCCAAGAAGAAAATTCTTAGGAAGCCTAATGGACTTCAGTTACTAATTTGCTTGGTGCTCAGTAATATTTAAAACAGCTCGGGTTTTAAACCACATGAAAAATATGCCACCCTGCTGTTCCCACAGGCGTGAGCCAACAACTCAAGAAACTACATCTAACTCCTGTGCCAGTAATACATTTATTATTTATGTTTTCAATTACATTTCCATACCAACCTCCATGTGTAAAACTGAAAAATTTAAGCATACACCCCCAAAGAGTTATCCTTGTTTTTCTTACAGCAGAAACTGTATCTTTGAAAAGGCACTGTTTCCCTTGACCTAAGTGGCATAATTCCCACTGAAATTTGTGTGAGTCAGAGTGGGAGTCCTTTTTCCCTCCTCAAAATGAGCACTCTACAGGAAAAAAAATAATTCTTCTGAAGCTGTATAAAGTCAGAGGCTCAACTGGTGCTGCAGTGCTTATTGAGCAGCTCAGGGCAGGTGACTATTAACAAGAGCATCAGAGCCAGTGTGATGCCATTTAAAGACAGTCTTATTTGGTTCGGAAATGAACTAAATATGTCCATGTTTAAAAAAGAAAGGAAGTGAATCTTAGATTAGGTGCATTAATAGAAAATGTCCTGGCCTTTGATAGCATTGGAAGATTTCAATGACCAAATACTAGAAACTTGAAAATCAGCTCATTCATGAAACTTAGAAGATATAATCAAAAGTACCTAAATTTAAAGCCATAACTTCAGTATCCTATATGATCTTACATCAGAGGTTTTCTAAAGAACCTGGGCCAAAGGCACAGTGGAAAAGCCTTTGTGGTCTTTTATATCACGCCCTTAAAATATTTGTGGAACATTATGACAGCTATCAGAATATTTTGGGGTTTTCTTCTCATTTGGACTTCAGGATGAGTGACACTCCAACACTAATTTTAAAGGTCAGATGTACTTATTGTAAGTAAACAAGATCTACCTATTGTTATGTAAATAGCATTTTGATGTATTAGATTTCAAACACTGAACTGAGCAAAACCTGTCATTCATCACCTATCCTCTTACTCTGAAAGTAATATATATTCCTTATATTTAATATAAGAAAACATCTGTTGCCCATATGTTAAAGTACATGTGACAATATGCAGATACATTTAAAATATTGTAAAATTACTTTGGTTTTCTGTTATATTTTAAAGTATTTCATGGCACGGTGTCCATTATAAGACATAAGAATATATCACAATCCCAATGTCATGCTACATGTATTAAGTAACAGGAATACTGACAGCTTTTGTAGTATACTATGTGCATATTCTAATTGATTATGTCTTTTCCATTTGTTGCCTCTCTAGTACCCTACAAAAGACATGAGTGATGCATGTCTTTTTTTCTGTATTGATGATTACTAATCTAATACTGTGTTTCTGTGCTGTGATGCATTAACACTGAAAAATATATATTAAATACAATATATTTATATATATATATCTCCTATATATAAAACATAGGAAGAAAAAAACCCCTAGCCCCTGGGAGGCTGACAGTGCAAAAAGACATGAGAAGACCTTTTTCACATTTTTGCTAGAATATGAGTACATGAAAATTTGAGGATTACTTGAAACTGTTTACAAAGCACTAGGCACTTGCTATCCATTTGATTACTTAGCTAAGCATAGTTTTATGAACAGAAACATTGTAGAGTTACAAGATTCCAAGCAACAGTTAAAATAATTAAAAAAGGTGTAAAAATAATTTACAAAGCCCTGCTTGCTCATATGAAATACAGTGTTTGCAAACGCATTTACCAAAAAGAGGAGTATGGAGAGATGGAGATCACCTATTACAAGTTTGAGACAGAAACTTTCAATGGCATGAATCAAATTGGAGCTATCTTCTTTTAAGTCATCATCTTGAAATTATTGTTTCCTAAAAAAGATTAAAAACAAGATCCAAACTACTTCTACTAGTTCTTTGAGGTGAAAAGAATGGTTGTGGATTAATGTGAGGCATTAGAACCTTTATGCTTTTGGCTGCTTCATACATCCATCTGTTGTGCTTTTTGTCTCTTAGCAGTAGTTTTCATTGGTTCAGTTGACCAAATATAAGTGCTTGGTGCCACTTCCAGTGTTCTAATATTTGCAAGAAATCCACATGACTGGCAGAAGCATCACAGGAATCTTGGGACACCAGTGCCCCCTGGAACTGCAGATCTAGGAGAGGTGTGGTAAGCTAGGGGGGACAGTAGAAAGCAATCTGTGTTTAGATAATTGAATCAAAACTTCTTGAGACTGCAAAGGTCTTCCAAAAGCCCTTTGTCTTATCTGCAAGTTCTAAGCAAACTTTTTGAATACCCTAGGGCGTCTTATGTGGTGGCCAACAACAACATTTGCAAACCCAAACTTTGTCCTCTGGAAATACTCCAAGAATTAATAGTGCTAAACTGATTAAAAATGAAAATAAAACTTGTCCATCTAGAAGGGAATTTCTTATGAAACTCCCTTATCCAGTACTTGTGCTCACCCTACAGAGGACCCCTATTTTTCATTTTCATTTGAAAACGCCACTAGGTTTCTTTGTGTTTAAACTTAGGTGTCTTGTGCCCCTTAAGATGCTTTATAGTAACTAAAATATGTGTATTAGACTAGTAGAAGTGGCACAGGACCCACACACTACAGAAATGGCAACTGGTGTGTATATCAGGAGGGATACTCTGCATGGGTTGACAACAACCATGTCAAAGGCAATTAGGTGAGCAATGCATTCAGAACCATTGATTGTATTGATAATCCCCTTTGGCTACAATGTGAATGCAGATACCAGTTTAGGGAAGCCTTCATTTAAATACCTGTTGTTTCAGATAGACTCCCCTCAGCCGTCAGGGGGTTATTTCCGGGCATAATAATTTGTTGGTCTTCATGTTGCTTCCAAAGTTTTACCATGAGGTTCAATCCAGAAAATATGGGTTCTCTGGTCATCACGAAGATATTTCATTACCTACAGCTTTGTGTCAACAATCACCAGGATTACACAGAATCACAGAATCACAGAATGTCAGGGATTGGAAGGGACCTTGAAAGATCATCTAGTCCAATCCCCCTGCCAGAGCAGGAACACCTAGAGCACATCACAGAGGAACATTGTTCAACACTTTGCAAGAATGAAACCTGTAAAACTGGTTTTATCTTCTTTCATTTAGAGTGCCAGGCCTATTTCTGATATCACGTAAACAAGATGATAGAGCAAAAATAATCTTGCATCAGCTGACATGGATCAGTGACTATGAAGAGCTGGGATTTGATTTGAGAAATTTTATCGTCCAACTTCAGTAACTGAAGGAGGAGTTTCTAATAGTCTGAGATAAATCATTAGTAAATTGCCCCCAGCACAGTTAGAAACACAACTCAGTTGTTCATCTCTTTATACATACAACTTCCATTGCTATTTTGTGTTTCAATACTACATAACAGCATTAACAGCCTTCTCTGTAGGGACCTTTTCCCCCTCCCTGGTCATTCATTAGTGACTATCCTCCATACAGTTTGCTGTATAGTACATATTTATGTTTCCATGGACCCATTTGCTGTCAATTGATTTCACATTCAGACCATATGTAATGACTCATTTATTATATTAGCTCTACAGTCTCTTTATTTGCATGGACTACTTGCATTGATATTATTAGCCTTGAACAACTTCAATAGTCCTGGTCATGGCCATGAGCTTTTAAATTGTAAGCTCAGTTCTTATCAATGTTCAAATCTCAAGTTTTCAGTCAGTTCTAATTAGTCTCATGTTGAAAAAAAAAGACATAGCAACAACCCCACTCCCCCACCCCCAATACAAGTGACACATTCTTAGTGGCCACGGTTTCTTCTTTGTCACATTCTCAGACAAACATTTCTGTGTCATTGTAGTTGAGTGTTTTACAATGTCTGGAATGCTTCTAAATATGAATTACATATCTGAAAATTATTAATGACATTCTTGGCATTCCATTAATGTTATTTATTATTTATCATGTGTGAGACGGAACTGCCTAGAGGCCTTTGCAAAGGATCAAGGGCCCGTTGAGCTAATCTCTTGCTAGGCGTATCAATCCAGATGGATAAGCAAATGCAGGAGCACATGGCAAACAGCAAAACGTGTTTGTCAGTTCAGCATCCCAGCCTGCAAAATATAGCCGTAGCACAGAGGCAGTGGCATGGTTCGTACTAACTGGCACCATCAGCTGTCACAGCTGAAAGGACATGGACTGAACAAAATCAGGCTGATTTTAGACTTCTTTACTATGAATCACCTCATCTGTTTTTTGGCCTGACTGATCATGTTTTCTAAAGCAGACTTTGAAGGTAAGAGAAAATGCATGGTTCATTTTTGAATCTGTGCTATGGAATCATCGAGTGGCTGAGGAGCACAAGCAGTCAGGAGAACAGGAAAGTAAGCATTTGTACTGTTTTATTAAACATCATCCTATAAACCTTTTAACTCTGGCAAATAATGAAACTAAAGCTAGTGCTGTGTTGTGCTCGTTTTGTGTATCGAGTGGACTCTCTCTGAAATAGGTGACATTAAAAATCCTTCAGGTCTCCACCATCAGAAACTCCTTCCACCTGCCATTGATAAGGCATTCACTGGTATTTCTACTAATCCAACTCCTCCCCATCTCTGCAGTATCAAGAGTAAAAGGACCCAATGGTTAGGGCCTACCATCAGGAAGAGTCTGTGGGTTGTTCCAGTGCAGGTCTCTGCTGTGAGCCTGGGTCACTCATATGGGCTTTCTAATCTTTTTTTCCTGTGTATTTTATGGAAGAAGATGTTGTCTTCCTCTGGGGCCATGAAGATTCACGAACTTGTTATTGATAGATGGTCTCTGCTTTTCATCTCCTGGTCTCCTGCATCACTTTTTTAGCTACCTTTGATTCATGAGGTCAGGAAAAAAGGGTTGGGAGGATGGTGATGAAAGATGCCAGGAGTTCAAGGGTAACAGCAGGGTTGCTGTGTGAGGCTCGTGCTAACAGCCCCAGTCCTTTATTAACCATCACAGTTTCTCCCTTTAGACTGCTCATGCCCAAAGACCTCTGAAGCAGCCCAGAAAATACAACTGAAATCAGGAAATTTCAAAACGGCAACAAGGCCCAATAGCCAAATAAAATAAATGAGCTGGCCTAGGAAATCCTTGTAACTTGCCACCCAACAACAATAAACCAACCCTACAACACACATACTAGAAAGGAAACAAAGAAGCCTTTTAATTATTTACAGTAGGCTTATTGTGGCTAAGTAAACATTGGCCAAGGACTTATAAAGTTAGCCTAAATAAGTGGGCTTATGCAGTTGTATATAGCCTGTACATTTCACACAGCAGCTTTTTTAACAAGTTCCAGCATAGCATAAATAAAATGTACCTCCTAGCAGAAGGGCTGTTAACCTAGGAGATGGTTTTCAACTTGGAGGTTTCACTGCAGTCATTTTATAATTAGATAACATTATAATCAATTTTGTCTTAAAGTGAGCAATCATGGAACTTTAGAGACAGAAAATAGTGTGCTGGCAGAAGAAAGCCTCCTAAGGTTGGGACAAGATAGTCCCACTGAACCTAGAGGTTTCTCCTATTTCCCTAATCTATGCCCCAAGGTGGCTGCTTGTACCTCCTGGGCACAATTTTTGGTCTCTGCCTTCACCTAAGAACAGCTTTGGCAGCATCACCCATCCAGGGTTTGGGATCACCTGCGAGAAGGTGAGCAAGGCAGAGTGCTTGGGCCTGGTGGAGATAGGCAGGAAGGAGATGAGAAGCTCAAGTTGATCCAGCAGTCCTGCCCACAATCTGTATCTAGTCAACAAGCAAATGAAGAAAATAGGAATTTCAAATGTTTGTACTCATTTGTATAAAAGAAGCCCAACCACAATGAAATAAATTCTCAAATTGAGGAGATTTGTGTTTGGTGGAATTAATAAAATCTATTTTTTTTTTCCTGTGGATTTTAGCAGGAAGGAAGATTTGAAACCCCTCAGTATCATGGACGGCTTCACCCCATTCCTCCTTTCTTTCTCATTCCCTTCCCCTGTTACCATCTCCCTCAGCTCCCTCCCTCCCAGCCCCAACCCAGCACACATGTTGCAATGGCTTCCCACCACCCACTCACTATCCTGCGTCAAGAGGCAACATATAACAGATAATGGTCTAGTTTCTGTTATTGTTTTTTCTTCAGTGATGCATTCCTTTAGCTTTCTCTCCTCTACCCAGTTCCCAGGTCTTCTAACATATGGCCATCCCCGAGACTCCACTGCTTCCTGAATTTAGTTGATGCTGACTACAATTTACAATAGGTATTAGGAAGAGATCAGTAGATAGAAAGGCATAAAATTTTAGGGGATCAAGTTACAACTGGAAGGAAGCTCACAAATAAAATGTATGCACTCTACTGGTGACTGAGATGATAGTCAAGTAAAATACTCTCAGTCAGCTAAGTACTTTTGAAATTAACACAGACAACTAAAGCAGCAAATAATCTCACCTCACTTTTAAATGAAATCCTCCCCATCAGTGCTAACAACTGATTTTTATGACAGTCTACAGAAGTAAAGAAATTTCAGAGCAGATTGCAAATAACTTCCAGAATATGGTTGGCCAAGGCCTGATCCTCCCCATCCTTTTTGAGCAAGTTGAAGCTGTGATTACAATGTTTCCAAATACTGGGTTTGGGCTTTGGCCAGGGTTTCAGAAAGGAGTAAAAGATGTTATCACTCAACAAACTCCTTGCATTTTAATGCATAAGGCAGAGGATTGCTGCTAGTTCTGCCCACAAAAAGAATAATCTTCACTTTCCATAAATATGTTTAAATTTTTTATTGGAAATAGCATATTGTTCAGACTACACTAATCTTTCCCAATGGTCTGTCAATAGACTGTGCCTTCTTTTGCAGCAAAATCTTCAGCCTTAGCTTTAAGGTTCTTTTCTGACCTCCTTCTCAGATGCTCACTGCTCTCGTCCTTAGGCTTCCACTTGTCCAGGTCTCCTGGTTGCATCTTCTGTGTTCCCTAAACAGCTGCAGGCCTCCTCCAGTGACTCTGAGTGAGATGTGCAAACAGATATTTACCCAGTGTTCAATTCAGCTGTCTCCCTCGCAGAATAAGACTCTCTGAAGATTGAGTCCTGTTCTCCTGGTTCCTAGGTTTAAAGTTATAGCCTACAGTATAACAGGATGACACCAGCAATACACGTTTCTTCCCTGCCAAACTGAAGAGTTAAAAGTCTATGCAAAATGCAAGAAAAGACTAAGAAGTTCTGCTTTGTCTTGCTGCTCGTGGCTTTCATAGGTAGCATCTGGCCTGTTAAGTGGACAGAATTATCACAGGAGACAGGGCATTACGCATTGCAAATCAGGAACTCAGTATTATGTAACAATCTAAAAAGTATGCAAGTATGGTTTGAATGAAATACAACTGCTGGGCTACCAAACAGATAGGCAGTCAGGAAAGTAATTACAAATACAGATAGAAAGGCAAAAAGAGACACTAGGGAAATGTCATACAGTATTTTCTGGTAATCAGTCAGTAGTTTGTTGTTCTTAACATGGGTCAGTAAAAAAAGATATAAATCTTACAGGTTAAATTCTGTTGGCTTTTATGTTATTTAAAAAAAAAATAAAAAATAAAAATATATATAAAACCCCACAGGAAAAAAGTCAACAATGTTGTTACCTTTCAATATATTTAAATGATAATTGTTATTTGGAGCACAGGATATGCCAGATGTTATCACTTCAGTAGTTTATCTACTTTCCAGTAACAAGCTATATAAGATACTGATCACAGAGGGTTTTTCTAACACCCAGCAGAGAGTTATCATAAATACTTCTATCTCTCTTAATAACCTTTCTCTTAACTAAAGTGTCATTTTCATTGGATTAATTTAGCACTGCTGTTGCTTTGGCACGAAGGAGAGGAGCAGTACTTAAAAAAGACTATGTTCACACACAGAGAAGAATTTCAAGTAAATCTTTGCAGAAACCATTGAATTTGTTGCAGATAAATCTAATGTAGAAATACGCTTTTGATCAAATTAATCTTATCCTTGTCAATGTTTTGACAGATTTAATGAACTCCAGACAAGGCCCAAGATTATTTCAAAGAAAAAAAAATGGTCAAAGTGATTTCATGTTGTTAAGGCAACATTTAAATTTCAACATAATTTATTAATTTTCTTTTGAAGCATTGTGGGGTTTGTTTGCTTGGTTGTTTTTTTTCCCACGGTAACTTAACAGCAGAAAAGATACTTTTCCACCCCAGTCATTCTACTTTGTTCAGGGATTTCTCACTCTGATAGTAAAAGATGATTGTATGGATAGGAACTAATAAACAATGTTATGCATTCTTTCATAGCTCTTCTTATTTGATGTGGCCTACTCTTAGTGTTAGTTTGGTATATGTTTGGTTTGACTCAGGGCAAAAGAAATCCCTGATAATCTGAAAAATTTGAATCTAGCACTCTCACCTGACTTTTGTTTGTTAAATGAGTCTCCATCAGTACTCTAATTCTGCATACTCCAGGTAGAGATTGGGAATTCAGAATCCCATTTTACAAAAACACTAAATTTGGAGGATAGAGATAAAACTTTAAATTAGAGGTATGCTCTCTGCTGGGCATTTCTTACTGGATGAATTAGCTGCTCCATCTCATTCCTGCTGCTTGTAAATCCCACTCAGAAACATGGAAACCTATCAAGATAGTCTGCATGGCATAAAAACAACTGGATATTATAAATTCTTCTCAAAGACGGAGCCTAAACAGCTCCCATTGTTGCTCAATGTTGTTGGTTTAGGCTGTGTTGTGCAAGTGTGTCACTGCCCAAACCCCTAATGAAACTTGGAAAGCCAGTTCTTGAAAAATAAGACCCTGTTGTCTCTCTATAAACACTATAAATGCTATACAACTTACCCTATGGATAGATTTTGTTTCTCCTATCTACTTTATAGCAATGCCAGAGGCATATGACAATGGACTCTCTTCTCTTCTGGCGATTTATGGACCACATTAGATCACTAGCATATTTTTAATTCCTTTCTTAACTCTGTGCTTCTGTCAACTTGTAAAGATTGGTTTCTCTTTCATGATTTTTCTTAGTGAGAGTTAAAAAAGCTGGAGATTTAAGTCTTAACACTAAAATGATGTGAACAGTCTTCTCTGTCCCAACTCCTTAAATTTGTACTAAAAAGAAAAGAAGAGGGGAAAGGAAGAGAGGAGAGGAGAGAAGAGAAAAGGAGAGGAGAGAAGAGAAAAGGAGAGGAGAGGAGAGTAAGAGGAAGAGGAGAGGGAGAGGAATACATTTCACAATGACCTGTTATTTTAAGTAAGCACATACATTGTAAATGGTAATTGCCTATCTTGCCAAACACTAGTTGTTGTATTCATGGTTATTTTCATTCCTGTATGCCTTTCATCTAGTTCTATCATTTTAGAACTAACACAGTCTGAAATATACAGTGAGTTTGTAAGGACTTCCAGTTGGCTCCAACTATATTTCCTGACTGGAGTTATTTTTCTGTAGCTTCTGGATCTCAGGCAAAAATTTAAGCCTGGCTTTAGGTTTATGCCAGGAAAAGTATTGGCCCAGATATCAAGTTTAAAGACACATCACTTTCCCTCTTCCTCCCTTCTCTTCTCTTCCTAATGTCAAAACAATAAACTCCTAATAAAATGGGGTGTTATTTTAGTTCTTCAGAAATAATATTGTGCTAGGAGCAAAAACAGTTTGCAGATGGACATTAAATTTGACTGTAAAAAAACCCTCTTGCTTCTAAAGCTGCTACCAGTATCTGCCTGACTGAAGAAAGGGCAGATAACAAAGGGAAAATTATAGTAATAAACCCTCATATTTGCAGGTAATATAAGAGTTATTTATTCTCTTGGCCGAATCTTTATAGTTTGGTGAAATTTTCTGAGGTCAATTTTACTGTAAATACTACTGTGTATGGAAATCAGCAACTATATTCTTCTTGAGCACCTTTTTACTGCTAAATCCCACCTTCCTTACCCACATCAGACTTTCATCAGACTTGGTAATCAGTTACTGAGACAGCAGTTTTTAATGAGAAGTTAATTTTCTGCATTATTTATCACACAATAGCACTATTTTAAGGCCATGAATTAATGTAATAAATATCAATGCCCTGTACAGATGTTGGAGAAATTCAGCCCATGATATTTCTTCTCTTCTAAGGTGTTGGTCTACCATAGAATGAGAATTCAGCCCAGAAAGAGTGGTTGGCCAATTTCTAAACATAAGTAATTCTTGTTTACACTTTCCCACAGGATCAATTATTTTTTAAATGAACAACATGTTGAATATCAATAGTGTGAGAAACTGTCTTTCTATGCAAGTCTATGGGTATTTTGACCTTGCACAACTGTGCCTTTACAACTTGATTTATTAGAGAGAAGGAGGCAAATTTTTGAATGCTGGTTCATCTCTTGCCTGAAAACCCTGCATCCTCTAAAGTAAACTGAAAGATACCCAAGCACAGTCATCTTCATGGGATGTCCATCTCGTTCTGATCTTGTTTTGGTTTGTCAAATCTGCAGTGTCACTTTAGCATTTCTTTTTCTTGCCTTGGCTGCAGACACTGACTGAAAGGAGAGGAAGCTCAATTACAACATTAGTTTTGTAAAAGAAGGAACAAAAAAACATAAAATATGGAATATTTTCTTTGTTTTCTTCAGTGAAGTTTGTCTAAACAAGTTCCCCCTCCCCAATTCTGTCTTGAAACAGAAATGCCCCAGCTGCACAGCCAGCAGTAATTACTTAGTATGAGCTGGATTTACCTCTGAGTATATTGGATCAAATTCCTTTCTCAGAGATGATTACAATCTAGGTGTGTCAGTAAAGTTTCTTCATGACTGACAGCAAAACCATATAGCCGGCATTGAAAGCTCTTCACAGGAGGTATTGTTCTTGTCATTTCCTTGATTCCCTAAAACGGCTGTGAATCTGATGTTGCCTTGCCAATAATTCTGGGTGCTTGTGCATTAAAAACTTCAACAACCATTTTGCAGATGTCTAGAAGGGTCATAACACTGTATTTGTTATTGCTATGGCAGTGATTTCAAGCTCAGATCCATATGTGCTGTGAGTAGCTTTGGGAATCAGGTTAGATAA
>VZTM01042008.1:192473-269205 GCA_013400555.1 Jacana jacana | reverse complement strand
CCACAGCGATATCCCCTTTACTGGTTCGTATCCTATTGGTTTGTATCAGTACAAGAACAAAATCATTTGTATTTCAACTGTGAACTTAGTCTTCCTGTCTCTGGTAGGGTTATATGGCTGGTGCAAAACATTATCCAGGTGCTAATTGAAGCAGCTGGGATACTGTTTTAAAAAAATTCCAGCTGGACTCTGCATTGACCCAAGATGAGAGCATGCTGTAATAGATGTTCTCACAGAATAGTGGAGGTGGGAAGGAACCTCTGAAATCATCCAGTCACAACCCTTCTGCTCCAAGCTGGCTCATCTAGAGCTGGTTGCCCAGGACCATGTGCAGTCAGAATTTGAGTATGTCCAAGGGTGGATATGCTGCAACCTCTGAGCAACTTACTCCAGAATTTGATCACCCTCACAGTGAAGACCTTTTTTCTCATGTTTAAATGGAAGTTCTTGTATTTCAATTTGTACCCATTGCCTCCTGTCCTTTGACTGTGTATCACTGAAAAGAGCCTGGCTTGGTCTTCTTTGCACCCTCCCTTTGGGTATGGCTAAGATCCCTCTGACGCCTCTCTTCTCCAGACTGAAGAGTTCTAGGTCTCTCAGCCTTTCCTCATATGTAAGGTGTTCCATTCCCACAATTATCTTTGTGGCCTTTTGGACTCTTTCCAATATGCCCATGACTCATGTACTTGGGAGCCCTGAACTGGGCCCAGCATTCCAGATGTGCCTCACCAGTGTTAAGTAGAGGAGGATCACCTCCATTGACCTGTTGGCAGTGCTCTTCCCAGTGCAGCCCAGGAGGCTGTTGGCTTTCCTTGCTTGCAAGGGTGCGTTGCTGGCTCATATACTACCTGATGTCCACCTCGGTCCTTATCTACCTTTACCTAAGTCCTTATCTATGGTCCCCAAGTCCTTATCTACCTCTCTGCTTCCCAGACCATTGGCTACTGGCATGTACTGGGTCAAGGGGTTCCTCTCCAGATGCAGGGCCCTGCACTTCTTTTTGAACGTTGACAGTAAGCTTGAAAAGGAGTTGGTAATGGCAGTGATTACAGTGCAATTAGCTCAAGGGACAGTGAAAAGAGCTGGTTATCAGATATTTTGTGTGTAAAATGTGTAAAGTTTTTCATGCCTTCTCAGAGTATGTAAATATATATAACTTTTATATTTATAGATGTATATTATATATAATTTATGATATATAAAATATACATATGTATATATACACATACATGTATATATAAGTATTTTATTAGAAAATATGATGTTGTACAGAATTTAAACTGCTTGGATGATACAGTCTTTCTGAGCAACACATTTGGAGTTATGCCACACTTGCACTAATTGACTGCAAAGCCATTGTCCTGCTCAATAGCAAAGTCATTAAGTCTACCGAGATCTCTCATCTTCATTTAGAATCTGGCAGTCAAGTCCTTTGCAATACTCCACCAACCATCATCCTTTAATTCTTTTATGAAATTAAGCTTCTGTTAGGAATGAGAGGCTTACCTATGTGCTGATTCTAAAACTGATGGTTCAGAATAAATGTGCAGTAAAGCTTTTTTTTTCTTCTTCTTCCTCCAGGAAATTTAAAATGAGAAATCCCCAGGCATTCTCTGCTGCAATTAAGTTCTATCCAGCTGTCGCTGATACTGTCTGAAATGTTGAGGGTTTTATCTGTTACTGAAATTGGGATATCGTGTTCATTTGAGAGCTGATCCTGAGCAGTGGAGCCAAAGTCGATTTCTTTTGATTTGCCTGGACTTAGTTACACTTTGGGGTGGAAATTCAAAGGCTTTGTTGGTTTCAAAGGAAGGCAGCATATAAAATGGTGTATTGGTGCTATCCCGGCCCTCTCTGCAGATGACAAGGTGATGTGGCTGGTACAGTGCACTCTGGGAGGGCCCCTCGGCTTCAAATTAGAGAGAATACCTGGGGATTAAATGTTTGTGCCTGCTCTGCCCTTAACTCTCTCTGCAGGTTAGAAAGAGGTGTGTACTTAATGATTTAGCTTTCTGTGATCAGTAACCCGTCTACAAAGAACTAGCTCACTTTGTGGGGCTCTTGAGAAGGAAATGGAGCAATACATTTGCTCATCTGCACAACCTGCCTTGCTTAGGTCTTGCACCATGACCCCCCAGGAGAAATGATGAAAAGCTGAAAGGCCAAGGGACACAGCCCCTAGATAAACTGAGCAGCTTCTCCTGTGTTTGTGTGCAGAAGTTTGCTGCCCAGAGAAAGTCCAAGTAGAACTTCAGGTAGAAGAAGGGTGGTTGGCAGAGGGGAGGAAGCTTCATCGACTAGTCAAGGTTTCACATCTGAGAGTCCATAGCTTGTTTTATAGCACTTAATTTTCAGTTGATATGCTGAATTGTGTCTTGCAGGTGTCCAGTACAAGAAGAAATCAACACTGAAACCTTGGTTCAGTGTACATCTATGTTACTTTACATTTTCTATGGGTAGCTTTTGCAGTTGCATGTGATACAAGCATTCATTAAATAACTTCAGGTTGAACTAGAATGCTATAGGCAAAGTGATTATTTATTTCATTTCTTGCATATTTTGACACCACTTTTCTTCTATTTATCTGCTAATGCAAATGAAAAATACCTTCCTTGCTGTGAGAGCACCTTTAACAATTCTTCTCTTAAGCAGCTAATTTTAGTAGTTGAAATGTGGACTGAACCTAGAAAATGTGTAATGAAGGCAGAGTGTTAAAGTTCATGAAAGACCTGTAATGAAGACAGGGTGGTAAAGTTTATGAAATGGCCTAAAGGAAGAAACAGAGGCAAAAGATCTTGGCATTTTTCATGTTTTCCCACAAATCATTAATTCCTTGCTGATCTAGATATGATGTGAAAAGAAGTGTCATTTCTGGCATGTATGCAACGTTGGATTTTCTCAACTTTTAGTGAGACTGTGTGCTGTATCTGAAATCTGCTAGAAGTGAGTTTATGTAATTATAAGGATTTAGACATGGAAGTTATTGGACTGGAGTCACCAATTATCTGTCTCGTTTGAAGGATCACAGGAAAGGAGAGCAGACATTGTGCACAGAGACGTTTACACAAGTCAACTGAATTATCAAGATGTTTATTTATCTTCTGTTGGCATGAGATGACCCAGTTAATATGGAGCTATCCTTAGAGGCGGGAGGAGATGGTTGTTACAGAGGGAGGCCTGTGACTGAGTCAGGAAAGCCTAAGCTAGCTTGATTAAATAACCCATTGCTGTTGTCCTTTCCCGTAGCTGTTCAGCTCCTCCAAGGGTCCACTACACGTGGTTCTAGGTCAGTGAGGCCGAGTGAGCTCCACGGCTTGGTCATACGGGCAGCCTCACAAGTCTCTGTTCTCCCCCTCCTGCTTTTCCTGCCTCCTTGTGATTTCTTCTGGTTTTACACTTAATTGCTTTATTAAAGTGTTGCCTGACACCCGGGTTACATTGTGGAAGTGATAACTTACAGCAATCTGTAGGGTGCCATAATGTTATGGGGGGAGGTGTGGGATGGGCTGCTGAGAAAGCTGGGGCAAATCCCTCTGGAACTGATGAAGCACTAGCCCAGAGCTGAGGAGGAGGCTGTGAGTCAGAGCCCAGTGCTAGTGAGAGCCGAGGCAAGGTGGACTGCTGTGAGCCAGGCACCTGTGTGCTGGGGCTGAGCAACTAAATGGAACAGCCAGTGACAAGAAGAGGAAAGATGAGGAGGCAGAGCAAGGTGCGAGGAGCTGGCTGCGAGGTTTGTGTGAAGGCAGTGCAAAACCTTTCCTTCTGCTCGGGTGTTTGCGTGCCACAGGCGCTGTGAAAGAGCACCTCTGCCTGCTTGTGAGTTGCCTTTTTAGCTGGTGAAGATGTTGCTCCGTATTCTGGCAGGTTTGCCGTGCAAGTAATTGAAAACAAATAGCAAAAGTGAAGCAGATCAAAATTCATCTCTTGGTCACTATGGCAACTGTGAGTGCGCTCATGGATTTAATTCTGCATGCACTGTCTGAATCTCAATGCCCTTGTCTCAAGGATGGCTTCTGTTTGAAAACAAGGAAAGCACCGTTTAGCTGAGTGTTTTCACATCTGTCTTTCTCCAGAGGAATCTGCAGGCTGAGTATTGGGCTGGAGGAATGGTCTGTCAACAGCATATTTTTTTGAAGCTGAAAGCTGCTGACAGCTAAGGGAACCTTATATTCGTACTCTGATGTTTATTTACTTTAGTTTCAGAATCACTTTAGTCTCAGTAGCAAACTCAAAGCAAAACTGCTAGGAAATGTGTTTTCGTTTTTCCCAAGGTATAGCAGCACTGGAACTTCTTCCACTGCCTCTTTGAAGTACCAGAGAGAATGGCTGTCTAGAAAATGAATACTTTTGTTTTCTGTACGAGGTTAATAGCAATGTATTTATCATAGGGACAAATCTTGATTATTACCTATTTATTGTACTTTTTCAGGTGCTGCTAAGTCCAGTCCAGCTTCTAAACCAGGATCAACACCTTCTCGCCCATCTTCAGCAAAAAAAGCTGCACCAGGCAGCTCAGCATCCAAATCAGATAAAGATTTGGAAACTCAAGTCATACAGCTCAGTGAACAGGTAAATATGCTTTTAGCATAAATGAGAGGCATTCATTTTAACAGGCAGTCATGAAATCTAATATTGTTCTCTGTTGAATGATGCTCTCCTGAATTATGAAGGGACAAAAGATTGAAGTCACTCAGCTGGGAAGAAAAAAGTGTTTTATTGTTAAAAATAACATCTGACACAGATGACTGGTGTTCACCCAGTATTTTTAAAATGGGGTCTTAGGAATGACAGGCAAGTCTTTGCTAAAGTATAAATTTGTTAGATTTTGATAGGTATCTTTTCTTTCACTTGGGTAGGAAAAATCCCAATAGTGTCTTTGTCCTTGTGTATTACAAAATTTGAAATAAATCATTTTAATGTGTCGCTGTGAGGAAAACTAGGCTGTAATACCAAGATGTTAGAGATTTGCTGCTGAATCGAGACTAGCTCATTGCACTCTGCTTCCTGGAAGGAAGACATTAAGAAGGTAATATGCCTTTTTCATTTAAAAACAGGGTCTACCTCTGTGAGAATATCTAGAGAGAATATAAATAATGTTCTGCAATATAATTAATAAAGATTCATAATTTCTTCAATGTTAGAAATGTAAAGGCTTAGTTTTCATTTATGCTATGGTGCTTTACATCACAGTCATTCCTGGACATGCAAGCAGTGTCTGCAGTGGACATGAATAAATACCTGTATCTGGCTCAAGAGCGTGCTGTCAGAATGGTGTAAACGCTACTAATGTAAAGGAGGCCTGATCCCTGTATTTGTCCTTGACAAGGGAAAATGGAAAGGAAAAACCTCATATTTTACAGTCTGAACTGCCTGGCAGCTGCATTCAGGAAGAAGTCATTATTCTGGATCCAAGTATAATTTTCCACAATTAAGGGCATTTCATTTTCAGACTTTCATTGACCTGAATGATAAAGATTTCGGTTTGCTGGGGCGCTGTTTGCAAGTTCTTGGTTCCTGTTACACATGTAAAAGGTGGTGGATGCATAGCTGCATCCCAAACGTGGCATACAGGAGTTTCAGGGTATAATTCTGAGCACAGCAGGGGCCCCAGCCTTCCAAATGACAGAAAAGGTTTTATATGTTGCACAAAGAATGCATGTAATGTGTATTTTTCATGATTTTTTTTTTTTCACTGATACTAAGAGTAGAGTTCAAACATCAGCTTAATGCAACTTAAACCATGACATTTGTGTTCATAAGTTGGAATGTGTTTGCTTCAGCAGGGAGAGCTGGTTGGGATCCAAGTAACATGGGAATATTTGATCTTTACTAAAATGGGCACTCGCTATCACATCCACTGCTAATGTATTCCTAGTACATTCCACGTGTGAAAACCTTAAGCTTTGCATACAAATAACCCTGAGGGGAAATTTATCATTTCCCCCATGACCAAAGAGAAAAAGAAATTTTGAGGGTTTGGAAAGTTAGTGTTTTAATAGCTGGTTTTTAAGAGACCTCCTCTTTTAGAATGGTCTGGAAGGTTTTATTTTTTTTTTAATGCTGGCAGCATTTGGTATTTCATTTCCCACTAATGGCTACTTGTGCACACACTGGGTATATAACACAAGCCAAAAAAACTATGCTGCAAGCAGCTCTGAGCCAGCTTTTTCTGACCCCCAGTCTGAACGTGCTGGAAGAGCCAAACTGCCCATGTTTTACTACTCTCCAGCAACCTGGGAGATGAGGGCAGCAGCCACTTTTACCCCTTTGCTCTCCTGATTATGAGTAAGAAAAGATGAATGGTGTCTGTGGTTATTGAATTCCTACATGGCTGCAATGGCGTTTTTTTCAGCCCTGTCGTGGATGGCAGCGAAGGGGGACTGAAACATCTGAACTTCCATGCAATTTGTAGTGGAAAAATTTAAATAGTGGGACTGTCCATACACCGTGTTTTACCATGGAGTTGCTTAATGAGCTATTTGCAGTAATCACAAGCACTCTATAACATTTGCTATTTTAATGGCTCTCAACAATAAACAATGTTAAAGTTGGTCTTAAAACAGCCTTAGCTCTTGACTTGGTCTATACTAGTAAACTGAACACTGCCAGGGACTGTCACTGTGCTCTGGAACTTGACTACCCATAGCTTTATAATGGTCCCTGCTGTGGTTTTGGTCTGTGCCAGCTAACACTCCCCTGGAGAGTTTGAGTGCATTTAAGGAAACAACACAGACCAGGGACCATTAGATATGGAGAATGGTCCCCGGAACTGTGCACTGTATGATAGTATACACATCGTTTCCAAACACAGCACCATCTTGGCTGCTTGTCTACAGTACATGCTTAATCTTCAACCTGGGTCTGCAGCCCCTGTGAGTTTTCATACTACCAATAGGTGCCATCAGAGAAATGATCAGTCAGTAAGAACTGTTGCCTTCACATCCATTACCCATATTGCAGCAGGGTACTTCCGGTCCAGAAATAGAGCTTGGGAGTTAATGTGCACTGTTGCTCAAACAGGATTAGCCTTTTGACATGTTCACAGCAGGGAAAAAAAAGCAGTAATTACCTGAAGAAAAACAAATTAACGTATCACAGATAGGTAGCCAATATGTAAGTGAAGAAAAGTACATCTGGTTTGGTTATAACAGTGTTTGCCATATACTGTAGTTAATTAACTATGTGCATACATGAAAAATTCCCTTTATAAGAAAGGAGTGAATGTGTAGAACAAATAGCAGGAGAAAATGCCTTCATAGTAAAAAGGTCCAAGGGGGAGACAGTCTGAGCTGTTAGCTGCCAGTGTTTTGGCTGAAGTTTGTTGTTTTCCCAAGCTCTAGCAAGGACAGAGCAAGAGATCTGGGAGCAGTGATGTCCTTGCTCTTCCTGGATGCAGGTACTCCTCTCAAGGAATATGCTGATGCAGATCCAGAAGACACATCTTAAATGTAAAGTCTTCGTCTTTAGACCAAAATATCGTCAACTCCTGTTCTATTCCTACTTTCATCGATAAATAGTTGATTTTAGGGTGACTGGTCGTTGTATCAATCATAGATTCAAACTGTCGAGCTCCCTTGGGTGTTAAACTCTGTCTGCTGGTCAGAAATGGGTTAGCACATAAATGAGATGCTCTGAGATCCAGCCCTGGTGACAGGTTAGTTCTGCTGTCTGACGCCTCTGAGGGTGCAATCAAAGGTCAGAAAAGGGCTCAGCAAGCTCAGCAGTTATGGAAAAATGAACTGATAGGATTTAGTGGCTGTCAAAGCATTGTCTGAGCTCAGCTGGTATTTTTACTAGGGGAAGGAATAAATTAGCTTGCAGGAGAACTGGCAACACAGAACTGTATTAAATTATATCAGTCCAATGAAATGTAGTGTGCAATTTATTTTGCATATTTTATTTAGAAAATAATTTCTACAATTGCAGGCCTTAAAATACGGATGTTAATTTGACTGTGATTTGGACATGGTTGGGGTCAGTGTGTTTACTGTAAGTGGCTTCATCCATGGTATTTGTTGGTTGTTACACTGCTGTCTTCCAGATTTGAGGGCTACTTACATAATATCCTGAGTGTGTACACCCTGTTGGACAGTATTTTATGCTCCCAAAAAATTGCTCTTTTTACAACTCTGTGTGTGTATGTATATATGTGTATATATAGAAATCTATTGCAACATCTGGCCTGATTTATATGAAGCCTAATCATTAACAGCTCCGTTGCCCACAATGATTTGCAGCAGTCCCGGTGGTGACATTGAGACTGACAGTGTAGCTTGAAGACTCTTGTGAACAAGGCTGCAAAGAGAAAAACGCTTGGCATCTGAGAGCCTTTGTTGATAGAATCAGCACATCAGTCAGAGCAGAAGGTCCATGGTGCAGCCGGTCGCAGCATCGAGGTGCCAAAAGGCAGGTCTCCGACTGTATGGCAAGAGGGGAGGCAGAAAAGAGAAGAGGTAGAAAAAGCAACACAGAAGGACTCATATTTGCAACCATAGGACCTTTTAGTTGCCTAACTAATTTCCTTTTGTGAGCTTTTCTGCTAGATCTCTGTGGTTTTAGGCAAGGAGATACTGTAGATTTCCTGACAACTGCACATTAATCCAGGCAAAAAAACAGGAGTTCTGAGGTGAAAATTTTATCAACTACTGCTACATGACACCTCTGGCAGCTTTGTTAAAGCCAAGTCTTAATCAGCTCTGATTCCCGAGCTGCTTCCTTGGGGTTTGATATAAAAGAGCACTGAAAAATCTGACTTTTAAGAATCAAGGTTAAGAAGCCTCCAGGAGGCGTAACGGGGGAGCCTCATTTAATGCTGTCTATTGTGTAAGGTTCAGTCTAACACTTTAAAAGGAAAAGAGAACTTAATTTTAAGCTATAAAATTGAATAGATATTTAAGAATGTTTCACATGCTGTGTCTCAGACTGGTTTTGTTTGTAGTGCACCCCACAACTGATGCATCACATCTTGGTTTGTACGCAGGTACATTCATTAAAACTTGTACTTGAAGGCATGGAGAAGGAAAGGGATTTCTACTTTGGCAAATTAAGGGAGATTGAACTTCTCTGCCAAGAACACGGGGGAGAGAATAATGACCTTGTCAATCGGCTAATGGAAGTCCTTTATGCTTCAGATGAACACGTAAGTTGAAGCTCAATGTCTTTTATTTAGACAAAACAGTTTAATTTTGTAAAAAAATATTGGCACGGTATTGGGTAATTTCCTATATTGTAGCAGCTAGGATTTCTATGCCTCCTCCCCAAAAAGAGAGTTTGCCTTTGCAAACAACAGGCATTTCAGCTTGGGGAAGGTGTACAGGAGGCCAGTTGCTTTTTGCCGCTTCCATGTGGGTTTTGTGCTCTGTGTGCTGAAGTTTGAAGATCTTGAAGATCTTCTTTGAGAAGATCTCAAAGCGGAGAGTGTGTGTCACAATTCTTTTCCACCTTTCTGTATAGCTTTTACTCATTCCTTAACATGTTGAAAATAACAGAGATCATGACAGAGGTGCTGTTTGGTGTCTAGAGCTGTGAGCATTCTCTAGCCCACGTGGCAGCGTTGTAATATGTACAGTGCAGGTTGCCAAATGCGTAATTATATCTGCAGAGATAATGCTGTTGCTACAGGCAAAATTCTTCCTTGTGCAAAGCCAATAATCCTCTAGTACCAAAATTTCAGAACCGTATTGTCTCCAAGATTAAGATGCAATGAGATTCTTGCTTGGACTTAACGCTGTAGATGCTTAACAAAGCAAGAAGCTGCAAAGGGTGCTGGTTAAATTCCTCAGATACATTCAGGGATAATGATTCAGTGGAGATTTAGCTGAACTACTCCCATTCATGTTAACTAAATCCCAGTATGCACTGTACTGACAACTGACCCTTCAGTGTCCAGCAGATGATGATGGCTTTGGTTCTTTGAGCATTTAAGCATCAACTTAATCTCTCGACAGCACCGGGGTACCGTAGGCTGGCTTGTGTCTATTCCTGGAAAGCTGTTGCAGCAGCAATCAGCTGACTTAAATTTTTTACATCAAAAGTAGTGTTGCAGCAACGAATAACTCAGAGTTCTCTGAAAAAGATGAGCAGGGCATAAATGAAAGTCAGCTGCAAGAGGGACATGAGCTTGCCAGTGACAGGGGCCACTGCTCAGATGAGAAGTGACAGGGGAAAGAGGATTTGTTCAACTGCAGGGCAAGAGCTAGAGAGGAAAAGGACAAGGAAACCGTTATTTTCACAGGAATAAACAATAAGACCAATTTGCCAGGCATGTGATAACAGGCTAAAAGAATTACATGCATGTAGTGGTCAGAGAAAACGCCTTCAGGATCCAGGAACAGTGATTTATTTATGAAGCAAAGCCAGGAAAATCCCTCTTCTTCCCATACCCCTGCTACATCTGTCTTGTTTGTTGGCTTAAATAGCAAGTGATTCCCTGCCAAGGAATGCATTTGTTGCTTTTCTTCCTGTAGTTTTCCTTGCTGGCAGAACACACTATAAAATGTTCTACCTCAGTCCACATCCCAGTGTTTTATCTGCTTCCTCCCTCCAAGCCTTTGTTGTCAGCATCATCCATGCCTGCACATGAACTACATAGGACAACCGTGCCGTTACCTGAGCTGTGTGTGCAGTTGGAGGCTGGGCATGTCCCTTCAACAGGAGAGCGCTGCTCCCACAGAGAAGAATACAGAGGCCATTCCCACACAATTGTTTTGGTACTTTTTGGTGGGAGACTTAATCTCCTCATCTTCTAAGGTGCATCTTCTCTGCAGCTTAGCTAATGGACTGTAATTTGCTTTAACACTGAACCGAAGACTGTGGTTCCTTTGGTGATGCAGATCCCGCCTGCTTTTTGTTTTCAAACTTTGCTGTCTCATTGGTCTGCTTCGCCCTTCAGTTCTGTTACTTTTTTCCTCTCTGTAATGAACTTGTCCCAAGTTAAATTCTCTATCTTGAAGCATTTTTCAGGTTAATCCCTTGATAACAGCAGTTTGCCTTTCCCAATCCCCAGATGGGTAATAGCCCAAATTCCCAAACAACAGGCAACTCCAGCATTCCTAGTTTCTTGTTAATGAGTTCACTGTAAATCATAGAATCATTCAGGTTGGAAAAAGACCCTTGGGATCGAGTCCAACCATCAACTCTACAAAGTCTTCCCCTACACCATATCCCCCAGCACCACATTTAGATGACTCTTAAACACATTCAGGGATGGTGACTCAACCACCTCCCTGGGCAGCCTATTTAAAATCTAAATCCAGTTTAGATTTATTTTTTTAAAAATCTCTGATTCACATTTTCTCAAGTATACAGAGGCAAAGTGGGGAGGAAAAAAAGGATTACACTAATTTTCAGGATTTATGATGTTTATAAATGATACTGTGGCCATGAGGCTTTTCCTCAGGAAAGAAAAGTGCATTGATGCAGCTCTCATACTGCAGAAATGATCCCTAACCAAAGCCTTGTGCTCGAATAACCTAACTTAGATTTGTTTTCCCTTCATACTTCTAATAGCTGCTTGATAGCAATCTTGGACTCTTCCTACCTAGCTGTAACTTGACAGGCTTCTACTGTATTTGACATGGCTTAGAGATAATGTCCTATTTTTCATACCAGCTGATCTTGTTCAGAAGGGGCAAGTCTCCCTTTATACTTAATTTTCTGTTACACTTAATACTTCCAAAACAACAAAAAAAGTGCTCTCCAGATTAGTAGTTTAAGTGGTCACATCTCCCAGTAGCTCGTGGATGCCCTGTGAGCATTGTAGACTGTTAGTTGAATTCTCTGTAGAGTGACTCAAGATGCAAGTATAGAGTTTAGACCCCAAAAAAGCATTCTCTGTAGGTTTAATTATTTTAGTATTTCAAAGAAGAGATTTTTATCAGGATCACGTCACGGGAGGTGGATCTTAATTATCTGTGCAGGATTCCAAGCCATAGTGTAGTTTCAGCCATGTCTGCATAACCTTCTGGCTTGTTGATCCAGGAAATACTAAATTTTTAAGACTGATTTTTTAATTATTATTATTATTATGGTCTTGATTTTGAGTTTTTGAGTCTTACAGCACAAGTATCAATCCATTTGCGTTCCTTGTTTTAGAGGCTCTCTTTTCTCTTTGTTGTTAGGGTTCTGTTTTACACCTCATCATCATGTCTTTGCTTATGCGAGAGGGTTGTGGTATCTGCTAGTGCCATTTAACATTCAGCTGGTCAGTCTCTAATCCTCTGTACTTTTTAATTATAGATTGCTCATTTGTAATCATACCTCTTCATCAAAAACATCAAAGTTGACAGAACAATATTAAAGATAGATTTGGGTGGTGGGGAGAACTGGACCCTATCATTTGTGCTGTGACAGCTACAGACAGCATTGAGACCTCAGCTAGTATGAGCCAAAGAGACCACGAGTCCAGTTAGGAGGCCTGGAACCATTGTAGGTCTTGGCATAAAAGCAAACTGTAGGAAAACTTTTGTTCTCCTTTGTAGGCTGTTTCTGGTTCAGGTCATGTGGAGGTTGGGTGGGTTGCTGCTCTTTCATCTATCAGTTACTCAGCTCCAGTTTCCAAAGCAATTGCTCAAATGCATTTGGTTTTGTATCTTTCTGCTCTAGCAGCTCCTACATCTGCTGCTTTTGAAAAAAAAAGCACCCACCCACCCTCAGCAGCTGGTTTTCATAAAGCCTAGCTCTTTAGTCTACAGGCATACTTGAAGAGTTTGAGGCAGATGGACTGAAGGGTCAAAAGAGAGCACCTCTTGTTGAGGGAGACACAGATGACCATAGTATAGTCCTGTGATCCAAGCCAGAAATGAATTCTCTAAATAGATCTTCCCTTACCTCCCTTATTAGGGGATGCTATTCAAGGAGATTCCTCAGTCCCAAGGTAATTGGGCATAGTTATTTTCATCTTTCCCATTTTATGTATATATACACGGTTACATACTGAGAAGCGCGTGTCCAAATCTCAAAACAACTTCTGAGGTAGTCACACAAGATTTACCCTTTCTGTCAAAGGTAAACCTGGCAAGAGAGGAGCCACCACTCTTCTTCAGAGCTTCAGAGTAGGTTCCCAGGCCACTCCTTCTTGTTAGAGGCTTTTTCTATTACACGCATGAAAGGATAGCGTGTATGTGACCTGTGAATTCTGCATGAGTGGGCTTTCTAATGGGTGTCTGTCAAACTCTGCACACGTGGGACTCTGTGGAACAGGTGCATTCCAGAGCAGGTCACCTTAACACATAAGGAGGGTCAGGATAGATGGGGTTAAGGGAACGTGGCTCTCAGCAGCTAAGCAAGCTTCAGTTTTCTCACCCTGTAAGGCAGGGTCACGTTCCCACAGCTGTCAGCCTCTATCTGTGAAAATCCTGTTCTCTGTAAGTCTTGCACCTTTGCAGCCATCACAGAAGTTGTGATATTTAGATAATATGCAGAAAGCTGTTTTGATGTGAGGTACCCACTCTGTGTGATAAGGGCATCGTTGCCCCCATGGGAAGGTGTTAAACTGCAGTTGTCCTGACTGGACATGAGTGGCTTCTATGTGAAAATAGCAGCTGAGTGATAGAAAGCTTGCTTTCAACTAGAATTTGGCTGTTTCTGTATGTGATAAAGATCTGGGTATTTCCATTTTATCAGCATATGTTAGGGACCTTATTCTCCTGCTCTTGCCCTCTAGAAATAGGAATGTTTTATTGCCAAAGGGAATTTTCTTATGGCATAAGCCACTCCAGATTATTTGAGGAAAGCTCAAATTATGACCTCTCTTTTCTATTAATTTTCCCCTCAAATTTGATAAGTTAGCAGTACCAATTGGTTAAAGTTTGTTGTTCAAGCCACTTGCTTCTAGCACAAATTGCCGGGAGCCAGGCGAGTTCCACAGAGGCCCTGCAGCAGCGAGGCTGCCTCTTGAATGGCAGCTCAGTCTCTTGGAAAAGTTTTTCTTCAGAGCTGCCTACAGCAGAGCCCTGCTGATGCAAGGAGTAGATGTCAGGGAATCTCCAGTGCATCGTGCTCTGGAATGATGGAAGCCACTTGAGAGAAAAGCTGTAAGTGCAGTTGTACTTGATGGAAAGGCAGAAGTAATGCCCCAAGAGTCAGCCAGCCCTTTGGAGCTCTCATCTGTTCAGGCCATCTACGAGATGCCAGGTCTGTTTGTCTCTAAATTGGAAATGGTGTAGAACTGGTGTCACCTGCAGTGAGGATCCAGCCTCCTGCGGTGAGGATCCAGCCTTCCTCTTGGCCAGGGATTCTTCTCACCAGGGCAGCGTAGTTTCAGAGACAACTCTGGAAGACGTGATGCCTAATAAGTGTTTGCAAAAGCAAAGTGTTGATTCGTGATTAGTGCTTTTAACAGTAGCTCGATGAATCACTGAATACTGGACTCAATTTTCTTTATTAATGATTTTTTTTTTAAAGAAAAGGTGTTTGCAGGTCTTTGGCTATATTTTGTGGATGCTGCTAAGAATCACCTTCAAACTGTGTTCTAGCATGGGTATATTATTTTGGGGAAGTAGTGTGGCTGACCTCAAAAAGGAGGCTGAGTTGAATTTTTGAGGCAGGTGATAGCAAAAGCATCATGTCCATTTGTGATAGAAACCCCGAGTGAAGGCTGTGTGAAAACTAACAGGTAGCTCAGAAATCCTCCGACAAACCGAAAACGGGAGGACATCAGGATGCTGTGATAGAGCAGCTCACTGTCCAGCTAGTCCAAGTGTTCACTTACTGCAACAGTTAACAGCGAGGCTGAAAACTGCCACTTCTCCTGGGGAAGTGTCCATCCTGCATAGGCTTTGATTAAAAGCAAAGTGAATACGTTTTATTGTAATATTAGAAGATGCTGCTTTTCTCCAGAAACAGCACAAAACTACTCCCCTGCATGAAAATAGCTGTTAAACTTTCTGCTAGGGTGAGCCCTGTGGGGTGGCAGGGTTTCATGAGGGATGATTTCCGCTGAAGAATGTTCTGGGGTCTGTTTCTGCCTGCAGGAGAGCCACACAGAAGAGCATGAAGGTGAAGAGCAAGTCCACGAACCGCCCCAGCAGCAGGAGGAGTACTGACTCACCCAGCGGCTCTGACAATTTTCATTTTGTGTGAGGACTTTCTTCTGGAGAATGGAACATGTGTGGCCTCAAACTTGAAATCAGTTCACTCCCAGTCTGCCATTAACATTTATGTACCATAGTGAGTGCCAGCCAACCACTGCATTCTGTACCCATAACTTTGCCAAGACGCGTTTGCAGACGTCTCCTTTCAGTGTATCTTCCCAAGAGGCTGTAGGGCTGCCTCGCCTCCTGTACATCACTGCAACTTCACCACTTGGCTGCTTGAGATTTGTTCTGCTCTTTAAAAAAATTATATATATTTATTTTTGTTTTCTTTTTAGTCTTAAGTATGATACACTTGTAACTTGTTCTGACATATTTATATTGGCATTTTGTGTGGCAAGAAGTACCGTACCACTAGCTGTGTCTCTCACTTTGTGGTGCTTTCGCGTTTTCTAGTACATCTGCCTCGGGGCGTAAATTCGGACAAACAATTGGAATGAAGGGGTACAGTGGAAGTCGTAGTCAAGCCATAACAATGAGGTGTGTTGTGGAGGAGAATGCTCATGTTGCTCATGTTTATTCCTCTCTTGCCTTTGCCAGATGGAAGGCAGAGCATCTGTTTCGCTAGGAGATGTAAACCCCTGTGACAGAAAGCTTGTTTAGAAAGCTGCACGGTATGTTTTTGGGCTTATTTCGGGAGGAACAGACATCCACTGAAGCTGTTCTTGAAAATCCTCCCAGTTTTCTGACTAGTCAGTAGACATTTCCCAGCTTTTCTTCCTTCCTGAGGAACGCAGTCCCAGCCTCCAGCTGTAGCTCTGCCTCCGCAGAGCTCAGTGCTGATGGAGGAGAGAAATCTCCTTGACACCAGTGTAGCTGCAGGACACAATCTCTGCTGTCATAGTTGGCTTCCCACCCCTCAGAAGAGGACAAAGTAGGCCAGCCATTTCTTTTGCTATCCTTCCCCCCTCTGCTACCCTAGCCATACAGGTATGGAAGACAGAAAATGTCCTCACTAGTGCAAGGCATGGGGGAAAAACAGCAACAGCAGTAGCCCTGAACTCCCCCGAGCTCCCTTTAAGTGGGCAGTGGACACCTCGTGAGTAGTGAGGCTTCTTCTGATGTGTAGAGAGGTAATGAGGAGTCCTTCTAGAGGTGGAGCACACATCAGAGGGGGGACCAGGTGACTGAGAGGCACAGGGCTGATTCTGCACATGGCTGACCTTCCTCTGGTGAGGGCAGAACAGTGCAGAACCACATCTGCCCTGGAGATGCCTGCAACAAGAGTGTGCTCTTCCAGTGCGGTCCCATCGCCCTGTTCCAAATGACGGTATCGTGAAGTGTATAAAAGCATTCCTTGGTTTCCTCATAAAACTGTGCATTGTAGTCTCTCTGGATATTTAATACTTGGTATTCCTGGTCTCTCTCTTGGTTTTCTTAATTCTGGATCGTTATGCTAATTTAGCAGGTACCTGGAAGCCACTGAAAAACTATTGAACAGCTAAGTCATCACAGACCTTCATGTGCTCCTGAAGCCCAAGTTGCCAGCTTGCACGCACGCACGGGCGCGCGCAGTTTTCTGTTCCTAATCAATCTTTTGCAGCTAAGTGGCTCTTAGTTAAGTGTGAGATCCCTGCTGTCATGTTGCACCACAGGCAATATAGAAAAATACTCTTAAGCACTAGAACAGGTATCTCCAGTTCCTTCATCGCTCCCCCTGCTCGGCAGAAGAGCTTCTGGGCCCCGTGGGCTGAAGATGTCCCAGCCCCGACTCCAGCATTGACCTCACGTCCTACCTGGTGATGAAGTGAAAGTGCCGCAACCTGCGGGCCAGCGCTTCCCTTTCCCGTTTCAATTGGTTACGAATAAGGTCTGGTTTATAAAAGTGTGTATATCCCCAAATGAGTATTTCCAAGAATCACCACAAACGGAGGAATTGTCATTTTCGTTGTATTTGTGTTTATTAGAACATATGTACTTATGACAATTGTCATTGTAATAAACGGTAGTTCTTCATAATACTGTGGAAGCGAAGAGCAGTTACTCCTTTTTTCCCCAGTCTCCAGAAGGTCCTTTAAGCTGTGTGGGGTTTCTGGTGGGGCAGGAGGCACGGGACCCAGGCTATACACTTCACTTCGTCAGCACCGGTCTCCGCTTACCGGGGCTGTTTTTCTGCCAGCACTCGGGCGGATGCATGGAGAGCACCTCAGGAGCAAATGCTTTTCTCAAGGTGTGCAAGTGGTTGGGCTGTGGAGCTCCCCGGAGGGTCCACAGCTCGGCTGTTGTACCTCTTGCCTTTTCTCTCTTTGAAGCACATTTGAAAAAGGAAAATTTCCTGAAAATTCCATCTGTCCCGCTTGTGGTGTGAGGACTGCAGCCCTCTCGCTGCTTGTGTCGAGGGGGAAGTGGAGGATGTGGGGAGCCGGGGCAGTGAAGGACCTCTTGGGTGGAAAGGTGGCTGTGCTGAGGGGAGAGCGATGCTCTGAAAGGGGAAAGAGTCGTCCTTCTCCCCCCACCCCTGTGAGTAACCCATTCTCCCCTAATGGTTTTAATATGCGTTTGTAATGACCTTTACTAAATAGCACACCATAAAGCTTTGGTTATATATTAAATGTAAACTGAAAGGAATGTAAACATATGTATTGTTAATTATAAATAGATAAGTAATGGCATAGTAGACCCCCAAAGTCTTACTCAGCTGTATCAGTCATTTTACACGACCCCCAGACTGTCGCATGGTAGAGTAGGTTTTTGTCTGAATGTGAATAACTTGACTTGCGTTTATCTTTTTACATATTTAATAAAAAAATATATGTTAAAATCTGCCTAGCTCTAGAGACTATTCAAAACATTCTAAAATGATACTTTTCTGGTTTAAGTACATAGTTTGGTTTCATCAGTGAACGCATAGGGGAGCAGGAGGGAAAAGGCAGCTGCTTCAACAAACAAATGACACATTCCCTTTTTCTGGAGCGTGTGTGACCAGGGAATATCCGTCTCCCAAAGAGCTCAGCGACTGCTTCGCCCTCTGCAAATCAGGGCACAGCTCTGTACGGACACGTAAGCCCATCCTCCTCCTTCGTGGGAAATGCTTTCCCATTTCAGGGTGCTAAACCTGGGTGTTCCTGCTCCGGTAGGGGCATGGGACTAGATGATCTTTCAAGGTCCCTTCCAATCCCTGTGATTCTGTGTAAATCCCGTGTTGTATCTTGGTTTTGATACAGCCAGAGCAAAACTCACAGCAGCCAGGAGGTGAAGAGAGCCTATTGCAAAGGCACTGAAGCTCCCAGTGGCCTATTCTTGAAGTGGCCAAGGATTTGGGGATGAATCTCCAGCCCAGTACTGAAAAGCCACCTACATTTTAGATACAAACACTAGGGTTTCGGTAGAAAAGGGGGAAACTTCATTGGAATTCTCACGGCTCTGATCTTTTGCAGCATGAGCAATGCTGCTGCAGGAGCTGCTGCTAGATCTCCAGGGCTTTGAGCTGTGGGTGAGGACTTCTTTCTGGCATGGCTTGAAGCTATGTGGTCACCACCAAGAGGTCAGCACAAGCCCAGCTGTCCCCTCCCTGGGGTTGTGGCTGAACCACTGCCCTGCCCCACTCAGGAAACGGCTTCTGGTAGGTGGGTGGAGGATGAAGCAGGGACTTGAGGAGCCTGTTTCCAACCCAGGCACCCAAACCAGTTGTAAGCCGAGGGGGAAGGCATGGTTTTTTGGCTACTGCGAATGCCCAGCAACATAGAAAAAGTTGTTGGAATGTATTTTCCAGTTCAAATAGTGGAAAACTTTTCTGCCACAATGTTGTGACCAAAAGACAAACCAAGTGTTGTTGGACTGGTAGGTCATCTTCCCACCACTACCCTGACTTCACAAAGGAAATCGGTGATCGTACCACCCTATGAACAAGGCATTTTTATTCCCAGTTGTTGAGCCACTTGCCATCTAAGATGGCTAACAACTCAGTACATACACTCTGCAGTATGTCATCTGGTTTTATACTTGTCTTTAGAGAGGTTCTATGGACAAGTGTCTTAGAAAAAAAGAAAGTCATTTGCCATGTCTTCACGCAGCGTGTGAAAAAACCGGCCGCAGCTTCAGCTCCCTTAAAAGTGATAGTGTGTTTCTCCTGAGAAAGGTACAAGTGCAGGCAGATTATAGCAGTTCAGGTTTTATAATTGCATTTAATGAAATATTTCAAAGTACTCTATTACAGTGCATCAAGTTGTGCTGCTTCCGTGACCCTTATTTCCAACTCTCGTAAGTAACTGCAAGACGTAAGGGGAGAAGGGAAGCCTGTGCAGAGCTCCTCCCGTACAACCACATTCCATCCATTTTACTCTGCTCTCACCAGGGCTTTCTCCAGATACTTTGGATGGGTGGGTTAAATGAACTGTTGGAACAGGTGAGATCTCTGTGGCAGTGTAGCTGGTATCAGATGTAACCTTTCATCACACAGGGAGATTGCTGGGTGCGTGCCTACACTCAACTTGGCATTCCTCTTCAAGCAGTCAGGGTGGCTTTTTTTTAGCATCCCTCATTAAATAAATAGCCATCAGCCTTACTGTAAGAGAGTCCTTAAGCAGTTATGGAGCATCTCCATGGAGGCCCCATGCACCCTGGGCATCAAGCAGGGCAGGGGCACAACCACCCCACTGCAGCAAGGAAGCTTGGAAGACTCCTCTCATTGCTCCAGCTGCAGCCCCAGAGCTGGACCACAGCGATGCTGGGGGACACAGGAGACTCCCTTCCCTGCAGGGTTCTCAGCAAAAGCTCCAAACCAGCATCTACAGGCTGACCTGTGTCCTCTGCCCAACTCGAGCCTTGAGCTGCTTGAACTGTTACTGGACTATGATGATCATCTGGGAGGTAGAACCCTCAGCAGGTTTGTCTAGTAAGCAGAGCACACGTACTTTCAAGCCACAAGATACTTTCCAAGTCGGTGTGGTACTTCTGCTTTGTGAAGAGGGGAGGAAGCTGATGTGGACGCTTGTTCCCTGCCACCTACAGCAAGGACTGCCAGAGGACTGCCCTGCTGCCGTTGTGGTAGGTCAGCTACTGTAACAGCCCATACAAACTGAAATTAAGATCACAAGTTGATGCTCAGCTGAAGATATGAATAGAAGCTGCTGAGGTAAGGGTATGTTAACTGGGGAAGAAAAATTATCAGACCGGCAATAAAGCCAGAGAAACGGCCTAAGAACTGAAAAAAAGGTGAACTTAAGGCTCAGCAGGTCAACAACTGCACTTCTGCCCTTCTGGCGAGTCAGATGACAGTTAACTGGTTAGTAAACGTGCCAGTCAGTCAATCCCATCCCTCGGTGCGAGAAGTGTAATACAAAGCTTACCTTGGGGGAAAGTGGGCAGACTGTTTCATTAGTGCTTCAAGGCCACAGAGTCCCTCTGGCGAGGGCAGCGCATGGAAAGAGATGAAACTCCAGTTCTTACTCTTTCCTCCAAGGCAGGCAGAAAAGCTGCATCTATTATAGATATTAGAGATGAAGTGAGTGGCTGACACCTGCATGCAAATGGGTAATGGCTAAAAAAAAAAACCAAAAAAAAGCTTTTCTTGTCTCAATCCTTTTCCTTTTTTTGCTCACTGTCTAGAACCACAGGAATTTGTTTCAAGCACACAGGAAAATAATGATTTGCTCAGTGTTTTGTGCTGGTAGATGATCTTTGACTAGTTTTGCTGTGAAATATGAGAATCTTCAAAGGTTTGTTGGCCAAATTCATTCTCAGCTGGTTCCCTTTGTAGGATATATTTCTTGTTGCTACTGAAATGTCTCTATCAACAATATGCTTCTTACTGCCTGGAAAATAAGTGTAAAGGCCAGTTGCTGCTGGTGGAGTCAGCATTTCTGACAGGTACAGGTCAGCTGGGAGTGATCCTAACACTGGGGTCAGCTTGGGGAAAGAGGGGGAAAATTGGGGCAGGGGGAAATCATAGCTTTCCAAACCACTTTGCTGTGCCTGTAGCTGCCTGAGCTCATCCTCTTTTCTTCACGTGTCTGTTTGAGGTGAGGAAAAGACTCAACGTGCATAAGCCCTTCAGGAGGTTGTATGGAAGAAATGAGCTGTGAGACAATAAATATGGAAAATGAAAAAGGCAGAGATGTCAGGGTTGGGGTCGGGGGGGAATACCCAGGGAGAGTTTGTGGTGATGAGGTGGGCAAAACCAGTCCTGGTTATAAACCATCAAGTGTCTAATGTAACCCGGCATGGATTTATCCAGGACTTTGGGCACAGTGGTGAGGAGGAGGAAGACAAAAGCTGCAGAGAGGGTAGAAACATGGCATTAATGCAGAGAATAAATATTAGCAGCAGGACAACTGGGGAAACACTTCTCTGCTGGACAGGAATCTTCGTCTGAGATGAAGCATCTTGCTGCATAGCTCATTGTCGCAGTGGTTCGGATATCTGAACTATTCTATTCTTTGGTTGTTTTAATCAGATTAATTCCAAATATTTATCACATCAGAAGAGTTTCTAATCTCCACATCAAGTGTTACAGTCTGATCACAGGGCAGGTGTTCACTCACTCCTGGACACGTTTCTTCAGGGAGAAGATGTAGATGTTCAAGTGCTCACTCAGCTGCCTCCCCTAAAGAGAAATCACAGAGATCAGCAACCAGTTGTGTAAGTGCTTCACAATTCTCCTGGTCAGAGATGGGAGGACCCAACTACAGTCCTTGAGTGCTTGAGGACCTAAGAGTACATAGGCACCTGTAAGCATCCAAGCAGGAGAGCTGTGGTCTTGTAGCACACTGATGGGAATTTAAGTTGCAATGGACCACACTCACCTATGTAAGAGGTGACATAAACTCTGATGGAGCTGGGCCCCCTTGGTCAATAGGGATTTGCATTCTGACCTCTACTGACTGGGCTATATTGGTGCTGGTGTAAAATCCACCACAATGCCAATGGCTGCTGCCAAAAAGCCTCTTTCTTCCAAAGGCCTTACACCCCAATGGTGTATCTTAAAAGGATGCTGGCCAACTCCCTGCAAAAGGAGATCTTTGCCATGCAAAGTGTTTTATCTGAAAGCAAATCCCCATTAAAACGCTTTCCTAAGGATTACTTGACAATGATTTTTAGAAAAGAGGGTATTAACTGGGAGAAAATGAATTTAAGCAGGAATTCAGATGACAATAAATGACAAAACTGATACCTAGCAGACACAAAAATGCACTGGTAAGACTGAATGAACTGGAAAATCATTCATGTCTCCAGCTTGAGAGATGCTAAGAGAGGGCCAAAACAAGACTAGAAACCGGGACAGCTATTTTGCTGCAGATTCAAAGCAAAGTTAACCGTATTTGATGAATTCTATTCATTTTGCTTTCCTATTTTTTCAGTCCAGGAAGAAGCAAACAAAAAGGAGTGTGAGAATTCATGCCACATGGATTGACTGCTACATAAAAACATCTGACTGTCAGGGCTTTAAGGCTGACAACAGTTGGCTACATTGGAATAATTCAAGTCACTGAACCATAGAATGGTTAGAGTTGGAAAGGACCTTAAAGATCATTGAGTTCCAACTGCCCCCGCCATGGGCAGGGACACCTCCCACTAGAGCAGGTTGCTCAAAGCCCTGGCACTGCCTGCAGTACGCTTTTTGTTTGTTTGTTTAAATTTGGACTAAATAAAATGCACATCAAAAAACCCTGCCCTAACTGAGCATTCAGAGTCCTAGACACTGCCCCAACTAGATTGTGTAGAAACCATTCCTGGACCTCATCCTCCTCCCTGCCCCAGTGGAGCTCTCCCCTCCCGTGGCCGGTTCGGAGGCTCCCACTCACCACGCAGACCCCAAAGTGCACGTGGGCGGCTGTGACCAGGGCGGTGAGGACGGCAAGCACTGCTTCCTCTGTCCAGCTCAACAGCCCAGAGATGGCTGCATAGACCACCAGCGCCAGCGGGAAGAGGAACCAGTGGAAAAGCTCCGGCTGGGTGCTGCTCATCTGGCAGATGATCACCTTGCACTGTGGGTAAGAAGAGCTGGGTTAACCCGGGGGGTCTAGGCAAAAGTACATCCATTTTTCTCTGCAGGTTGCTTTTGATGAGGGGAAAACAAGGCTGAGGTTCAAAAGGAGGCTTGTTTCTGGTGAGAAAGCTGCTATAGATGCACCTTCCTGCCTTATTGTCTTAAAGGACTTTATTATTACAAGTAATTTAAATTACACACTTCTTTTCCAGCGCTGGTGTTTTGACACGCTCCGCTTTACGAGCTGAAGCACATCTTTGCAAAAAGGGAGTTTGTTTGACACTCCATGATTTCACACCAGCTCGTAAAGTTGTGATCCCAAATCAAATGTGCCACCACTTAATCACTGGGAGAGCAGACTGGTATTTTAATCACATGACGTGACAGAAATATATTCTGGCTTACTGTATAGAAGAGAGGGAAAGAACTATATGCCACTTTTAAATCCTGTTTTACTTTTCCAGCACTCCTTCATGTACTAACACACCATTTTTTGGCTCAATTGTGGCAGTGGACTCCCTAGAGATGTGGCTAGGGACCCAGGGATCCCACTCAGAATGGCAGAAAAAATGGATATATAGTAAATTGTTTAACAGAAAACAATTAGCTTAATTTTACTGAGTCCTTGAAACATAATGAGTTGAAGCTCAGGTTTTTCAAACCAGTTAAGCACACCCAAATGTTTTATGCTCCTTAACAAATGTATCTGTCATGCACTATTCTCACTTTTTGAAAAGCACTGCTAAAATATTTTTTCGATTTAAGTTTCTCTCAAAATTTAAATGTGGTTAAAAATAGATTTTCTGTATCCTGAAAACAGTAGGAGAATGAAAACCTCGCTCACTGTGCAGTGCCTCCCACCCTGACGGCAGCAGTAGGAGTCTGACCATAGGGAAAAAATGCTGGCTTTACTGCCTGTGCCATGGAAGCTGAGGAATACAAAAATAAACCATTAAAAAAATCATTAACTTTCAATAAGGCAAGAAGTGAGCATTTGTACCAAATGTAAATATTTGTGCTTACAGTGCATTATCAGGATTGACTGTGAATTCTTTGAACAACGCTACTTTTGTGAGTCCTTTGAGAATCATTCCAGAGGGTACCAGAAAGCACTAAAGCAATCTATATGCTATAATTTTTTCTGGCTGAATAATTGTGCCTGTCCAGAGTTTGGCTTTCACATGGTTTTCAACCGTAATTACAGCCTGTTAAGCACGGTCCTTGGTTTTTCATAGAGCTTGCTTACGAATATGTGGAATAATTCACATTCGGTGCATCCCAGCACTGCAAGCCAGGCCGTGCTCTGCCCTCCTCCCTCCATTCCTTACCCCCCCTGCTCCTGAACCACTGACTCACGCTACAAGTGAGGCAAAACCAGCATGAGATGAAAGTGCTGGAGTCTGGGGAGGCAGACTGGAAAGAAATGGGATTATGTCCCGTGCTTTTCCATCCCCTTTGCATACACCTTGCAATCCTACGCTGGCACACCTGAATTTAAACCTCTAGCAGCTGTGGTTTGTAGTCCAGGGCAGGTCCTCAGTGTCTTCTCTCTTACCATCTCCCCTGGGAGGTTCCTCATGAAGCATCACCTGATTCTGGGCTTCCTCTGCTCATCAACCGGCCGCCACATCGGACATTGTGACCCCATTGAAGGGGACGGCTCAAGGTCCCCTCTGCTGGACCTCCACCCTCCACTCAAACCGTGCCTCTGAGGGAGGGCCCTGGAGGGCTTCCTAAGTGGGAGCTGTGTCATTTGTACTCTATGGTGATTTGCTTAAACCTGGATATTTCTGAAAGCTGCCCTACAAGCAAATCAGAAAGCAAGGTCTGAGCTTCTCAGCCAGATCAACCCATAGGCAGTCCTGTTGCTGGCCATGGGGACCGGGGAAAGAAGTCCTCAAAAGCAACTTTCCTTTTTTAGGCCTCAGAGGCCTTTTTTTTCCTTACTTTATACAAAAATGCTGGAAGTGCCTGTCTTTCTACCCATTCCCAGGAGCACGTAGCCTTCCCTGCTTACCCTGGCATTGCATGTCTACGAGGCCAGGTCTGCAACCAGGCAGCAAGCCCCAGGGATCTGCTATGCAACTAAATATGTTGTCAAAGGCATGAGAAGTTCGAGATACTGGCAGGCAGAGAAATGTGGGCTGTAGCTTGTGGTTTACAGAACAGATAATGGAAACCCAGTGTCAGACTATCACAGAGAAGAAAAGCATTTCTGTGACAAGCCTTACCCTGACGCTGGAGGAAACGTGTGTGTACAAGGGACCAGAGGAGGTGAAGGGAAATACAGGCTTGTTTTTCACTTTTAAAGTGTTATAAATTCCAACTAGCACCCATAAATTTTTAATGCTTGCTTTTAAAATGTTAAAAATTTCAAGTAACATGCATACATTTTTAATTCCTGTGAGCCTCTGACACTGCAGTAGGTGTTTTGGTAAAAGAACAAACAAGGCCTGAAGAATATGCATTGCACTCAATGTCCAGTAAACTCCAGTCTAGAAAGGAACTTCTGGTTTGCCATACTATTTCCTTCTGCAAGCATCTTGCCACAAATACTCTCGGTTGGTTAAGACGTAGGTGCAGAACCTGCCATCTGCCAAACTGAGAACACTGTCCCCACTGGTATGGAATAACTGTATTTCTCATTTAGGAAACTACACTGTTCTCTTAGGGAAAAAGAGGGGTAGATTAGATGATGAAAAATGCATACAATACAAATTATACATCTGAAAACACCCAACTTGTATGAGATTAAATCTTGCAATGAAACTGATTTGTGACCCTCAGAAATTCACATTTATAGGACACATCTGACAAGCATCACAATTTTGATTTCTTTTCCGTTCCTGAATCCAAATTTCTAATGGGGTTATGCTTTCTCTTTCAAAATCGTGCATTTCCCAATCTCTCTCTCATAATGGAGGGTGCTTCAAGACTTTCACTCTTCCAACTGGATGTAGCATTGCTCAGTGACATGATTTTAGATGGTGCTGGAGACAACCTTCCTAAAATGACACTAGTTGCTATCCTTTAGGGTATTTTAGTATTGGCCATAACAACACCTTTCTGCTTGGCTGCAGCTCTCTTGCCTCTTTCCTGGCAGAGGGCCTCCTTGAGAGAAGAAAGCCCTGGGTTAACTGCAGATCTCAACATTGCTGTCTGGCTACCCTCATTATTATACCACCAAGGTTTATGTTGCCTCACAGGCATTAAAAGGGGGAAATTTGTCACAATGATGTGGTAGAGGAGAAACTAACCTGTGGGCAGAGAGGCATTGCAAGGGTCCTTTTTGTGTCTTTCCCTAAAAAACCCCCACTTATTCTGAATAGGGATGAGGAAATGAGCTGTAGAATACGGGAATGCATGTACTACACTAATGGGCACAACAGCAGGGGACGGCTACAACGCCCCCAACTCTTGGTGGTAAACTGATGCTTGTATCGAACTTCCTTTCACTTTAGACAAGTCCTCAGTCCTGCCTATGTGTCAGGGAGTTTCTGTTAAATTTCTGGAAGTAAGGCCTCCCTAGATCTCTTCATAAACTCCCCAGAAAATACAGTACCCTCATAAAAACATTATGATGTGGTAGAGTAGGTATTGAGGTAGAATCGTAGAATCATAGAATCATTTTGGTTGGAAGAGACCCTCGGGATCATTGAGTCCAACCATCAGTCCTACTTTACAAAGTTCTCCCCTACACCATATCCCTCAACACCACATCCAGTCAATTCTTAAACACATTCAGGAATGTTGACTCCACCAGTTCCCTGGGCAGCCAATTCCACTGTAAGTGTCCAGACAACTGCTGGGATGTATTTCTGTACACGAGAAGGTAACACAGAGGTAGAAGAGGGGTGTGATTCTGCTGAATTTTAACTACAGTTTCTGTTCCCTTCTGTTTATTCACATGGTTAGAAAGCAAACTCTAAATAATACCACCACCACAAACATACTTACAATAACGTTTGAGAAAGCAACCCCCACCATCCATAAAAACAATCTTGGTTGCTTTGCTAATATGTTGCTTGGAGATAAAACCACCCAGACTGTAAGAAGAATGAACAGCAACAGAGGTGACACAAGAGGTAGGAGTCCTTCATACAAAGAATCATTCTTCAGTGTTTTCTTTAAATATGCTCTGTAAATAAATACAATTATTTTATGGATTAAGAAAGTTTATCCATTCTTTTTCCACACAGTAACTTCAATCTCTAGCCTAAACACAGCCCAAGAATTCATCTTGCAACACAACTACCTGTGCAAATGTGCTAACTACCTAGACATTTTACAAGAAATTGTAGAATAGCCAAATATCCAAGTAACATTTATTTCTGGGATAAAATTATATAGTTTTATTCACATAGATTCTGATCAGCTGCACCAGTTCATCGTTACACACAAAGTGAGCTGCAAGAGCTCTATTGTCACCCAAACACAGAGCATACAGGCTCATGGTGAATTAAAACAATATATATTTTTTTTAGAGGATGTCACTTCTGATGTGAGGCATGAAATCACTTCAGCCAATACAGTCCATGTTTTCAGTGGCAACAGTCAAGCACGTGGCTGAGGGATTGCTGTTTAGGTCCAGGGATGCTGCTGCTAGACAATCCTGCACCATTGCCAAAGTACCACCTCACAGGGAGGTGCTTTTTTGTTAATTAGAACAGGAAAATTAACAATGCATGAAGTTTTCTTGGATATTTTAAGCTGCTTTTTAAAGTAGTACTATCAAAGGTAGTAAATGACTGGATTCTCTGTCAGCTAGGAAAAAAGTAACCATAAGATCATCCAGAGCTTTTGCATCTACCTTGCATCTTTCTCACTCAGGCAAAACTCACTGAAAGGTTATCAGAGAAGTAGGAGGTTTAATTTACTAAAGCTCACTGTCACTAAACCCTTTCTTCATACCAGTAGTTCAAAAAAGCAACCCTGTGTTTGAAGTGGGCTGGGAAATGTCCTGTTTTAAATCTGAATATTTGTATTTATAGAAGCAGCTAGACAAAAATCTTTCTTATTCCAAAACCTAATATTTTCCTGATAAAATACCAACTGAGAACAGGCAGCAGGATGAAGAAAGAGAGAAGATGATTGGTAAATTCAAATTCCTCATGACCAAAAAAGCATGTGTGTGCATCCTTCAAGCAACCCTGACTAGATGTTTAGAATTACTGTGTTCTTCTCTTCAGAGAAACAACAAACCCACTAGAAAACTCAAGAGAAGTTCTCAAATGATGACTTGAAATGGAAAACACTAAAGAAAAGTCCTAAGAGAAGAGAAAAGAAAGCAAAAGCCTAAGCGTTCATTAGTGCAAATGATGCTACTGCCAGGGACTGACGTGCCCAAGGTGCTGTCCTCCTTAGAATCATAGAATCATACAAACACAAGGTTGGAAAGGACCTACAGGATCACCTAGTCCAACCGTCCTCCTGTCACCAGTACTACCCACTAAGCTACTACATCATGTCTCCTAGCACCTCGTGCTGACACTTCTTGAACACCTCCAGGGACGGTGACTCTACCACCTTCCTGGGCAGGCCATTCCAGTGCCTGACCACTCTTGGGGAGAAAAAGTTTTTCCTGACACCTAATCTAAATCTCCCCTGGTGCAACTTGTGGCCATTCCCTCAAATCCTATCATTAGTGTTCTGGGAGAAGAAGCCAACCCCCTCCTCTTCACAACCTCCCTTCAGGAAGTTGTAGAGTGTGATGAGGTCTCCCCTGAGCCTCCTCTTCTCCAGACTAAACAATCCCAGTTCCATCAGCCGTTCCTCACAGGATTTGTGCTCCAGACCCCTCACCAGCTTTGTTGCCCTTCTCTGGACACGTTGCCTCGATGTCTTTCTGGCAGTGAGGGGCCCAAAACTCAAGATGCAGCTTCACCAGAGCTGAGTACAGGGGGATGATTGCCACCCCACTCCTGCTGGCAACACTGTTCCTGATGCAGGCCATAATGCCATTGGCCTTCTTGGCCACCTGGGCACACTGTCGGCTCACGTTCAGCCAAGCATCAACCAACACCCCCAGGTCATTTTCTTCTTCACAGTCTTCTAGCCACTCTGCCCCAAACCTATAACATTGCATGGGGTTATTATGGCCAAAGTGCAGGACCTGGCACTTGGCCTTGTTGAATCTCATCCCATTCACCTCAGCCCAGCAATCCAGCCTATCCTCCCCCTCTGAAGGGCCTCCCTAACCTCAGGCAGATCAACACTTCCTCCCAACTTGGTGTCATCTGCAAACTTACTGAGGGTACGCTCAATTCCCTCATCTAGGTCATCAATAAAGATATTAAACAAGATAGGCTCCCTGGGGGACACCACCTTCTCCCAGTCTTCCCCAAAACAGAGTCCCTTGCACCACCAGCCATCTCCTGCAGCTGCTCCCCACACCCTGCCCCAGAGCCCGGCTCTTCTGTGGGCCAGCCTTTCCAGAGTTACATGAATTGTAATAAGGTAACGTTCATCTCTGCAATAAGCGATAGGATGAGAGGAAACAGCCTCAAACTGCACCAGGGAGGTTTCAAGTGGATAGTCGGAAAAATTTCTTCACCAAGAGGGTTGTCAAGCATTGGAATAGGCTGCCCAGGGAAGTGGTGGGGTCACAATACCTGGAGGTATTTAAAAAGCATGTAGATATGGTGCTGAGGGATGTGGTTTAATGGTGGACTTGGTAGTGTTAGCTTCACTGTTGGACTTGATGATCTTAAAGGTCTTTTCCAAACTAAATAATCCCATGATTCCTCAGTCTTTCCTGCCCCACACCTCCTGACTCCACTCTTCCTGCCCTAAACTCAGGGCTGCTCCTGCTTTTATGAACTACAGAATACTGCAAAATGTAAAGGGCTGTGTAGACGCAACCCATTATTGTCTTACAGTGTCTCCAAAATTTAAATGTTAATACTAATTTTCACTAATTCCTGAAGACAGGAGTGACAGTCCCTCCTTAGGACACTTAGTGTCTTAGAGACCTGATGTGACAGAAGAGTGAAACGAGATAGCAAATACTAGAGGAAGACAGGCAGCATTAATTAAAATAGGCCATCAAGTATAAACCAACCATGGACAAAATTCCTAGGTGCAGCAAGCCAACTCTTAGATGTAATCACAGCTTGCCACCTGCCTAGTCTGTATCTGAAGGCAATTATCTGCAGACTTCATACAGAGGAGAGTCTTACAGGAGGACGTGGAGGACAACAAAGTACTTCACAGAGTGCAGGATGATCAGCTACAGAATTTTACCTAGTGCAGGTAGAAGTTACAAATCACATCTGACTGCAATAATATGCAGCATTTACAACTACAGAGCTTTCATCAATTTACTATGCAGGATCAGCGTGGGCCTGCCTGGAGAATGTCAAGTGCAAGGAAAAGGAACAGTGGGATTCTCAAAATTGACCAGAAAAACCAACCTTTTACCACATTATCAGTACAGCATCTGGCTGAAATAAGCTAGGCTACTTCAAGCATGACATTTATTTCTCAAGCCAGGAAACTGTTAAAATATACAGAATTAAATGGGAAGGGACAGAATTTATTCAATGTTAATTAACTTACCTGTGAATGTTGTATAGTGTTTGTGGAAACGAAAGAAATAAACTGAAGCCTGAAAGAGAAAAAGATTCATATGTAATGATTTACAGTCCTGCTACACTGATGACCTCAGAGTTTTCTCATATAACAGAGCTAGTGTGCTATTTTAAAATGACTTGATATTCCTGTACTTGTTACAGGATATGAACTGAGTTCAGAGGCTTTAGGCAATAATAAAACCTACCTTATTTTTCCACAAGTTAGCTGCAGGAAATAGTTGCTGATACAGACTTTCTTGTGTAATTGATGATAATGCCAGGAAGATTTTTAAAAAGGATCATGTAGTTAGTAGGTAGGATCAGTTATTTGTCACACAGGTTCCTCTGCTGGACCCCAGAAAGTTTACAGCCCCATTTTGCATGAGGTGATCTCTGTTCATGTAGAAAAAAACCCCAAGTCTGACACCAAAAGCTTTTCAATGGAATATATAAAGAGAATTATCTCCAACAGCACTGCCCACATTACTGGGGTACTAATAGGCTTATAATTCAATATACTAAGGTCCGGTTAATGATCTGCTTTGCTGATACAATGGCTGAAATTAATGCATTTTCATGCAATGACCATCATTTGATTTTTTTACAGCTCTGACCTTTCTGGAGCTCAGATTTAACCCACAAAGGACAAGGAATTTGCCTTTGCTACCTCTGTGTCTATCTGCACTGCTGCTGGCACTGTCAACACAGCAGCTGAAAGCTCTGGGCCTGCCTGAAGACCCAGTTGTACCCTAACGCATCCAAAATATGTTGGCCCACCTCAGGGTCAAGAAAGACCTCCAGCAAGTAGTGGAAGTTCAATCAAAAAAGCAACAGTATGTCAGCCTAACTGCTGAAAATATATTTAATCCTTTTTTAATGTGACACCCATTTTCTCTGTGTTTCCCTGCAGAGATCTTTGGGGTTGGGTTGGGTTGGTTTTTTCCCAGCTTTCTGTGTATCAAGGGCTTTTCCCTGCTCTGTTTGCTGCTTGGAGATTGCTCTGTGGAGCGTATTTCCACCCAGCTTTTATATTATAAGGCATGACAATTAGTTTTGGTGCACTAAATTTACACATAATTCCTATTTTGTTATGGACAAGAAAAGTACTTTGATGTTGTAAACCTTCTGATTTTACCTTAATAAAAATCTCATTTAAGAAACGTGGTTTCTTACTGATTGTACACAAAAGTAGCAAACTTTAATCTCAGTATTAGAAATAAGGAAAAATAAGAATGAACAGGGGAAAGAACTGATTTCAGATGACTTTGTACTGGGACTAATGTGGCATAGCAGACTCTCAAGAAATGTCAGTGTTTACGGTTCAGTCCTCATCAAAGACATACCCAAGTGTTGAGCACACTCTGGCCAGAGTGGCAACTCAGGAGAAGGAAAACTACAAAAGCAGGAATCGTGGAGATCAGGATTGTTGGAAAGCAGAGGCAAAAAGGGATGCAATGGAAAATCTATTTCTCCAGTCTTCCTGATTATCTTTTAAAGAGAAGGAAACAAAGAACTGGGGGGGAGGAATATCCAACTTGTAACTAATTTCATTTCAGGTAGTGTGGTTTTACATGCTTACTCCTTAGTTTCGCTTTCTAAAGCAAGTAAGATAAAGGGCTCTGCTTCTTTGCCATAGCAGAAACTCTACATCAAACAGCTGAAGGATGTACAACTGAAGTAATAGCCCAAGTATTCTGTAAATATATTTCTAAAACTCGCAGGCTTAGTGCCTTCAGAATGATCTGTGTTTAATGTGCACTCCAGTTAGCTATGTTTTCTATTAGGCAGGGAGGGCTAGTTCAATAAAATCTTGAGTTACGTACAGCAGTTCCAACATCTGTATCACATTAGAGCAGACATGAGACAAAACATTGACTCTTGAGGTTAAATCTAAATTTCCTGCTGCAATCCTGAAGTTTGATTTGTTAGGAGAAAAGCAACCGAGAGGAACAGAAATAGAGAGTAGAGCTAGAAATAGAATTCAAAGAGCAATGGTTGCCAACAATTTGTTATTTTTATGAAGTGCCATTTTAGTTAGAAATAACAAGCTGACCACAAACAGTCCCCCAGCCAGCTAAAAGCCTCTTTCCGAATGGGGCAGTTGCACCAGTTACTCCTCTGTATTTTTATATAGCTTTTTATACAGCTTTTTGTACAGCTTTAGCAGAGTGAGAGCTGAGGATGTGGTAGGGAAGGCAAAGGGTGTTTCCCTGTTTCTTATGGGATTTTCAAAATTCCATCATTTCCTACAACACGTTGCTTTCCCGTCTTATTTTTTAGCTACAGAGGCCTGTTTGGGGGCTGCTTTTGGTACTCATTAAGTCTGCTTTTTAATTGGCATTAAGGCTCTCTTTGTGCCCAGGAGCTAAACTGCTGCTTCCGCATTGCTGCCATTCCCTGCTGGCCTGGGGAACAAAAGGTGCAGCCCGGAAAGCAAAGGCACTGCCTCTCTCTGGCACTCAGCCACCCAGGCACTGCCCAAGTGAGGGAGAAGAAGCTCTTCCATATTTTGGGTTTTTCATGTCCTAAAAGCACAGATTTCATTATAAAATCTTTTGGTTTTTTTAAACCCGCAACTTCACTGTACTAGACATTTTTAATGCATTGTAGAAAATAGAACTCCTCAAATGTTTTTTTTAGAAGTATTACTGCTGTTCCGGTGTTTTTTTAATCTCTCCTTTAATATTTTGCCCCATTTCCCAGCTGATTTAAATTCTGAGACCCAACTGTAAGAACACAGGCCTGTATTAAAGGCAGAAATACTAAAGCACAGATGGGTGGCACGGATACACCCAGGGAATTCTTGTGTCACGCTAGGCTGAAGGTATCAAGCCCAAATCCTCGGATTTAGGTACAATCCTATGGTCAGTCCTCTGCCTTGCACTACCTTGACTGCAAAGCTTTTTATCAGGAATTATTTTGTCCATATTAAAAAGCAAGCAAGCAACCCAAACCCAATGCATTCAAGAATACAGGATTAGAGACATGCCAGAAATAAAGCACGCTCTTGTTCTCCATATACATACACACACAGACACACACATATATACTTTTATACATGTGCATGTGTGTAAAAGGGATCAAAAGATAATTCCCATCAATTCAAGTGACAACTTTTTGGTGCTTTCAAATTCAGTTATAGAACTGTCAAGATGTTACTTGTGTGATATTGCTGGGTGAACTGGGATTAAAAAAAAAAAGGGGAAAAAAAAAAAAGCTAGCAAGTGATGGATACCATGGGACATTTGTCTCCTATGTTAGTCTAGACTAACAGTAATGTTTTTAAGTTTATTTACATGAGAGCATGGTAAACCATGCCCTAAAGACAACTGAAGACCGGCAGACAGACAGGCTGTGTCTCTGTGACACAATGCAGTTACCTGGTGTGGCTGCTGTACCTGGGATAATTTAGACTTTTCTGCAAAATGCAGACTTGCTTGTTGAAGAGAAAGCCCTCTTTAGCCAGAAATGAGCTGCTGAAGCTGCTATCAGTTCTGGAAAATGCTATTTCAGTAACCAACAGAAGAGCCCCACGCTGCCATGCAGCCAAGGTTAAAAAGCTTACTGCTGCTAGCCAGGCTCCTGACCACACCGAACTCCACAAATTATAAACACTACTGAATAAAGAAGGCACTCCAAGTAGGTAGCCAAGACACCTAAACGACTATTTTTTAGCGAATTATACTGCTTCAAGGGAAGGACAGTGTTTATCTTGGCTGTTTATCTTCTCCCCACATTGGCTATTGTAAATCACTTTGTTGGTAAGTTCCCGACACACGAACTGTCCTAAGAAAAGCACTGAAATATTATTTGCTAAGAATAGAGTGTTCCTGATAGTTCAAAGTTAAAAAAAGAAGACAGTGCAAAACAGGGATGTAATTTTAGGTGAACACTGCATGGGGAACTGTAGGAATTTGGTCAGGAAAAGAAAGGAGCCTTCCAAGCCCCTGCGTTTTCCCCCAGGAGCAGTGAAACACCCTCCTGTTTGGGAGGCAGTGAGGGGGCCTGTGCAGACCTTCTCCTGAGCATACTGCAGAAGGTGAGCTCAGTAAAAATCAGCTCTTTAACAACAGGCAGTTGTAGCTGCCTTTCAGCCTACAAATGAAATATGCTCACCCTCTTCTCCTTCTTCAGCTGCCCACACCTCCACATGGCCTTCTGCAGTATACTGCTGCCTTTCTTCCTCTAGATTAATAGTTCATCATAGTCAATGCTTGCTTTAAAGAAATGGGATGTCAAATGAAGGTTGAAAATAAGATTAAAAATATGTAGGTCTCAATATTAGCTTAGAAAAAATCTTTAAATAGTTTTTCCATGGGATTTTCCCAAGTTTATTCCACACTTAGAGCAGCTGTGCATATGAAAATACCTTCACACAGTGACCGTGTAGCACACTGATCGGTGCCAGAAAGCAACCTTCAGCAAGAGGTGAGGATTTAGAAGCACTTGTAACTGGAACAGCAGCTTTCTGTGGGACAGTGTGATTTTCTCAGGCATGTCTTGGGAAGACAACTTTTTAAATTGGTTGTGCAAACAGATAGTTGCATATTGAGCTGTCTAATAACTATAAAATTATGTTTTATTATTATATATAACAGCAAACTTTGAACTACTTAGTGAATAAAAAAAAATAATTAGAAAATGAGTATATCATTTTCAGACCTAATTGGGCCTGTTAAGTCTGAATACATCACGCAATTTAAGGACAGGTGAAAAATACAGCCAAACAGACCTACATAGCATGAAATGATTTTACAGGGATTAAGAAGACACTGTTAACATAAGCACTGTCTTCATGCACAAAGGTGATGTATGTTCTGGACATCTTGCATCTAGGATACTTCTCGAGTATAGAGACTGTAAAGGGATGCATTTATCATGTATGTTGATTTTGTAGTTTATTTTCAATGTCTAAGGAAGTACACACTGCATTTATCTCTCTTGAACTGAGCTGTAAGCTAACAATTAGTATTTGGAAGCATTTATTATAGACTGGGAAATTAGTTTATGGATGGCTTCTTTGATCTAGTCCTGTTCACACAGCACGTCCAAATGGTTCTCTTTTTCTGGGCACAGCAAGAATCAAGCACCAGAGAAATGGTGCCTGTATTTAAATAGCCCAGGCTCCCAGAAGGACTCTGCCAGGTGAGCTCCCTTGTTTTACTTTCTTCTGGGGCTCCCACCACCCATGAGATGACTTCTCCCACTTGTAATTAGCAGCCCATGACACTGCTCTGCCTCTGGCCTTCAGCACTTTGGGTTTCTGGGTTATTGTTCTGACTGGTTCAGATGAGTTACTCCAAACATGAACTTGGCTGCTTCTTACATATATATATCTATCTATCTCAAGTGACAGGTGAGTATTTCACACCCTTTACTTCCATGAAGTCTCATGCAATCTGTCACAACAATGCTTTAATAAATGTTAAATTGGTGACAGACACGTAGAAGCCAACTCACGTTAACCACCCTTTTCAAACAAAGCGAGTCCAGGCCTGTCAGAGTGATAACATTTGGAAAACGTATCACTTAACGTCTCATCATTTAAGTGTCCATCAGTAAGGCAGACCCATCAGCTGCTTTGCAATGGGAACTGTAGGAAAGCACTACAGAATGACTTACCCCTACGAGGCAGAAACAATTCATAAGCAACATTATGTAAATAAAAAAAGAAAAATAATCCTTTCACTGTCAGAAATGCACTCGAGTTGACTTTGTGACGGCTGCTTCGCTTTGCTCTAAAATAACCCTGTGGTCTCACTATGGAGTTTCACAGGATTCCAAATTTTCCAAGACCAGTATGAGAGAGCAGGCTGCTTCACGCAGTGGCAGCTCCCTGGAGCAGAGGTTGAGGACCATGTTCAGATTGCTCCAGCCTGCCAGATTTGCTGAAGGGATTTATAGGACATAAGTGTCCTGCTGAGGACAAATAAAACAAATGAAATTATGGGTACATTTCTACTTTAACACTGAAAAAAAAACACAAAAAAAATATCCATTCTTAACCAATGAAATGTGAATGTCAGACCATGACTGTTTGGCCATGGCCTTCTAAACATTTTGTGGCAATGAAAAAAGGGCAGACTGGTGTATAATTACCCACTACATGGATTTCTGTGTCCTCCTTTGATACACAGGATACAGGACACAGTTTCAAGACAAGACAAAGTTTTAGATGGGTAACTGTGTTTTCCCACTACAGCAGAATTCAAATATTTGGCATGTTCCAAGTGTTGTGGATTGATTCCTTCATTACTTTTTTGCTATTATATTTTCATTTATGTATTTATTCCCTGTTTTATATCCTTTAGTAGTTCGGAGGAGTGAAGGAACACACACTCTGCAGAAGGCAGCGCAGAACCCAATCCAATACACATCATAGGAAAAAATTCTGAATGCTTTGGCCCCATCTTGAAAAGAAAGTTCAAGTTTCAGATCTCTGACAGATGTTAGAGCTCCATTCATGTTCAAACCTGAATTTTGTAAATTTGCCTCAGCTTTGCCACAGGCTTCAGTAGCCAGACCTGGGCACTGCTGAATAGGCAGAGTGGACTCAACTGCCTGCCCCATGTGCCACACACTGATGAAGTACAACATATCCTCTCCATGCTTTAGTGGTCCTTTACCAGCAAAGCCTGTTCCTGTGGTTGCAATTAATACGAGGAGGAGCAGGAATCTTTCTGCACATCCAGGAGTCATTTTTCCAACCTGACTGCATAAGGAATGAAGTTGATGGGGTAACACTTTGCCTGGTTTTGTGCCTCCCACCAATTCTGAACAAATACATTGCAAGAGATTTCCTTTAAGTTGCACAGAAATAGACAGCCAGGTAGAGGAAAACAGACGAATAAACGTCTCCAGTGAAAAGAGGACTGCAGCCTGAGCTTAAATCTTATTAGACTCAAATAAGAGCAAAATCCATCTCAGAAAGAGCAAGTATGAATGTCCCAAGAATGGGGAATGCTTCATTCAGAACATGCACCTATTACAGGTCATTTAATTGCAATGTGAGACAGAAACCATCATCAATTACTAATGCCACTCCCTGAATTACCAATGTTTACCTGCCAGTGAAAACCTTCTTCTGAATTCTAAAGTATCATTGGTGGCACTAGACTTTATATGGGGAACTGACTGTTTTGAAATGCTTATTGTAAATATTTTATATTGTTCTCAACCTGATAGCACAGTGACAGGGAATGCTAGACATTTGGGATACCCTAGAGGAGTGAAAATAAATGATAGCTCTCAGCCCTGTGCTGCCCTTTGAAGGGACCCTAGTTAGCCAGATAATGCTATGGAACAATTGTGGTTAAATCCCAAGAGAGCTTTTGGAGTGTCACTCACAGGAGCCTTGCTGAGAGCAGAGGTAATTAGTTCCAGCTGAGCACACAGGCACATAATTTTAGAAAGGTCTGGCTGCTTTCATGCTAGGAGGCAGGACAACGCACTCTGGAAACAGGAGAATAGCTCTCTCCCTTTGTTTGGTGTTCAGCTAGGTGTGTGTTTTGGAGCCACAGGATAGAACTGCATTCACTGCCAGTGAAAATTACGGGTTTCTGTTCACTGGCTGGATGAAACAGTCCCATAAAATGCCATGCAAAAGTTTCTCTCCTTCACAGGGAAGCCCTCTGAGGTCACTGTTCAGCAGCCCAAGACTTGGCCTTCCCCTACAGGTGTTCACAGTGTGCTAAGACAGTTCCCAGGGACACATGTAAAGCTCTCTCTTGGGAGGTTTTCATAAAACATCTAATCTAAACACTGGTGCTGCTGTACTTTTATGTTTATATTTGTGTGTTCTGGCACCTGATAAAAATTCCATTATTTTCAGTGAGTGAATGTCACCTGGTGATACCATAGCTTCTTCTAAGAAAGTGCTTTTTCAGAGTTCATCCTTAGGTTATATGTGGGCTACAATTAACTTTTTTCCCCAGAAACTCCAGGAAAGACATCTGAAAAACTCCACTCTTGTGCATCTCGTTTGGATTCCTTCCCACTATAGAAGGTACTAGCGAAAGCCCAGCTGTTCTCAGAGAAGCGACCGCTCAGCAGCTGAACTCCTGTTGTGTACAGAACAGCAAGAGCACGAAATGACTTGTAAAACCTCTGCCAAGCATTGATGGAGCAGCTACAGGTTCATTGTTAGAAGGTCCACCAGTGACTACTAACTGCCATCAGATGGTTAAGTATAGCCAGTTATGGTTTAATGGCTCCTCCTGGGGTCCTGGGAAACTAACTCATAAAAAGAATCAGAGGCCCCACTACATCCCTTTGTTTTTTAACTAGCCACAAAGGCATTTAACTGAGTATGCCAGAGAGTGGGCTCTCTGATACAAATGGATCTACAGCCTCCCTAAGAGAGAGAATAATTTAATCTTCCTGGCTGCCCGGCCCTTGGAGTAGGTTGGACCAATACCCATCCTGCAGTCACAGTGGCGTCCTGCAATTTACTGCAAGCTTCTAAAAGCTTGATATATCCAGATTCACTGCACACAGGTTATCCAGTGATAACCACCTTAATTACTATTGCTGAGCTGAGATTCAAACCTGTAGTGAAATGGCAGTGCTTCCAGGGTCACCGTGATCCCCAGTGGAAGGATTCTGTTATATTAATAGTTCAATTCGGTGTCTGTTTTTAAGAGATTTACTAAGTGCTGTGACAACTTTGTAATATCAAGTTAATCAAGATCATTTCTTGAATACTTTAAACCCATGTTTAACAATAATTGAGCTGCAAAAGTCTCCCTGTTAATGGCATTGTGGATAGTGTGGGAGAGAGTTTTTAAAGAAATCTTGTGGCTCTCACTTACGCCTACTGTGCTTGGGACAATAATGGAAGAAAGACTTAATTCTCTGCTCACTGATCCATTCATGCAAGTGTACCACATGAGACAGAAGCAGTACAGTTCTAATGCTAATGGAATAATCCATCAAATCTTGCTTTGCAGATGGTTTTGGTAGAGTATGAAAAAGGATGTTTGCTTCTGCAGATCTGATGACGTTGACACAGTTCCCTACCACAAACCTGCCTAAAATGTTGAACAGTTTGAATTAAACCTTCATCTATGGCTTCTCAAGCACAAAGGAAGCCATCAGTGTACTCATTGAATGAGCTGTCATGTGCCTTAGTGACAGGAACAAAAGCAGGTAGGCAGCAGAGAACAAGCATGTTCAATGGCTGGCCCATGCTGGCACCTAAAGCCAACACAGGCCTAACATGCCAGCATCCATCTCTCCTGAACTTGTGGTGCTCCTCCTAGAGCACAAATCACTCCCAATCCCTCAGTGCCCTGTCAGCCACCAGAAGGCATGGCGTAGCTACACCTCAGTCAAGCAGAATAATTCATTGACTACTGAAAAGGCAACTACTTTTATCCTCTTCCTTTCTTGCTTTTCATCAGAACACCTAAAACGCACCTGACCAAAAAAAAGGCTGTACCACCTCTGTCACACATGAACAATTTTATACTCTAGGTAAGGCACAAAGGTCTGTCAAAACCATGTCCTTGTACACTCTACTCATAGAGAGCACAGCCTGAGCACAGGGTCCTGTCCAATCTGGGATTTCTGGGAAACAGCGCTGAGGCTGCAGGTGGTACCTGCCAAAGACCTCACCACAGGGAAGGGTGGTGAGAGCTCATGTCAATGCAGTGAATTCAAAAGTCCCCCCGAAAATGCTCAGAAAGCTACTAGTCAGAGCCAACACTGGGTGAGCACCTATATCAAAGCTCTCCATTTGACTCAAGGCCTGAAGATGTTTCTTGGGATGCAAGTCTAGACTGTGTCTACAACATCTTTTGGTGCCCTCTTCTCATCACTTGTATCCTTATATAAAACTCCCTGAAATGTATATGCTAATTTCTTCACCTTCCAAGCAAAACATCAAAGCCATTTCACACACACACATTTTTAGCTAAGATTACAGTGTTTCTACCTCATTGAAATGTATCTGCTCTTGTTCTCAGTCTAGCTATAGCAGCTGAAAAATGTTCAATGCTGATTTTAAACTACACTGAGGGTATCAAATAGTGAGCAAAGAGGTTATTGCTGCGCATGAAAAATGCATCGCTCCTGTTTGAAAAGTAATTCCAAAGAGCTTTGAAACCAACTGGCCCTCTCTCAGATTTCCAGTTGTGCTTCCTAAGATTATTTAAATAATGCCTTTATTCCTTCTCCCCATAACGTTTTGGAGCATAGCATGCTGCAGGCTGAAACGTTAAACTTACAAAATATGTACAAGTGAGTGACATTTGAGATGACACGAGGAGTTCCTGAGACTCTGGGAGCCAGCCAGCCAGCAAACAGCACTGAACCACACGTGCAGGTAAGGAACATTTCCCATATTATTTGTCTGAAACAGACAGTAATTCAACAAGGAAAAATGTTTCCAAAATTGTCTACTTATTTTTTTTTTAAGTTTTCCAGTATTAGCCCTTTTAATCAGCTCTATTCATGGTTTTTGGACTAGTCACTTTTTACAAAAGGAAAAACAAATCAGAAGGAAATACATAAAATAGCTAATCAAGATTGTTAAAAAGCAACAGAGTTTTGCATGGTTCTAGACACTTACCTATAAGCAAGATTACTAATACATCTGTAATGTAATATCCAAACAGGAGAGGCTTCTGCCAGACTTCCACACCGACGGCACCGGTGAGCAGATATGCTGTTATTAATACCTACAGAAAAAGGATAACAAAAGTGAAGAAATAAAGAGAGGGGCGTGGGAGGGGAGCTGAATTCTTCCCCGATTTTTAATTTGTTTGATGGGTAACATCATTGCAGGACACAAAAAGAAACAAGCAGTCAAACTTCATTAGGAGTGAAAGGACTCAAACACAAGAGGCATGAGTCACTTAACTCGCTGCAGTGCCACCAGCTTTGGTAGCGATGGAAAGGTAGTTTCTATTCTCATCATTTGTGACCCAGCAGAGGCCAGAAATCTTAATGCAAACCCTACAGCTCTAACCTTCACACCCAGTGTATTGCCTCAAGTTTTACCTTTTCAGGTGTGCAATGTGCAAGTGCAGGATTGACCATGATGCGGTGGGTTCCCAAGCCCTTGTGCCCTTGAGACCACCTCCCAGTGGACCTCCCTCTCCTTTGAAACCTGTTTCCTGCCCCGCTCCTGCTGCTGGCACCCAGCTGGTGGGGCTGCTGCCCATCTCTTTTCTCGAGGCTGGTTAGTTCTCAGCTGTTTAGTTTTGCTGTAGGACACATATGGAGCCGAGAGTTTCATTTTACATCTCAGCCTCCTGAACTATTCTAGACTTGAATTAACAATGAATTGCAAATATTTGCTTCAGCTCTGAATTATTAACTATGTTAATTATTACACCATTTAGAAGACTGTATATTCATAAATCTATTTGTGGGTAACGTGCAGTAACTTCTATTTTTTGTTCCATAGAGCTTCTTTCTCTGGGATGACAGATATTTGACAGTTTTACTTATATGACAGATATTACTATTTTTTGTTTAGGTTTTTTAAATACTTATTTTTTACTGCATTATAGAGGGTTTATTCATTCTTACCATCAACAAACACAGTTCAGCTCTGATAAATTAATTTAACTGCTTGAATTTAAAGGTCCACTGAAGATCAGTATTACTGGTTAATAGAGCCAGTGCTTTTGTCACTGTCAGATGTCAGCACACCTATACAACAGGACCATTAGTGGATTCAGCTCCCTGAGGGGAAGCGCCTGCCCTGGGACGTGGTGATGCAGCACTCACGGGTGGACATTGCCTCTTATTTAATAGATGTGGTGTTTGAAAAACACTTTTTGGCTTCAAATTTTTGGTGCATGGTTTTTGAAGGGCTCCTAACTGAGATCCTGATATCACTAAATAAGAATAACAACTTTTGACTCCACTGGGGCAGTCTCAAAGACCTCCTTCAAAAATCTGAAAGGATGAAGAAAAAAATAGCCGTGTCCTTGTTCTAAGCTGTATTGGAAAAAAACTGAAGATTATCAAAATGATTAGACTAAGGCTAAGTTTTCAAAGCACTGGTGGTAAAAAAACATAATAATTCAAATGTGCAGCAGTGTTCCTAAGTGCAACCAAATAATTCTACTTAAGAAAAGGCAGACAGGGGGTTTATTCATCCCTCCAGCATTGACTGGCTTCAGAACTTTTCAGATATAAATCTAGTCCTCAGTAAATAAAAATAATTACTACCTTCTGTAAAATGAGAAGCCCAAATTGAATAACACAAGTAAGGATTGTATAGCAAGTTCATGTCAGATGCATACAATCCTGGATTCCAACTCACTGCAGCATCTGACCCCGCAATTTTTTGTCTTGCCGAGGCCTTATCTGTGAGGAGGCAAGAGTAATGAATGCAGACAAAAATCTGGCATGGTGTTAATTTGTAGGCCTTTTGATAAAGCAGCCTATGGCTGAGCAGCAGGACAGCTGGCTTCTAAGCAGTGACTCCCGTATTGTCACAGCTTTGTAAATCACAAGTCACATTTCCACCTGTAAAATCAGAATATTACTCCTTTAACATGGCATTGGGAGAAATCTGCATAACTCTACAGCAGTATACCTCCTAAAAATCTTCATTTTTTCGCCTCAGAAGAGATAGAAGTTTTTAAACAAAGTGATGTGCACTTGCATTGCTCGGGATTTCTCTGCCAGTTCCCGAAAACACTGGCTGCCACGGTGCTTCCCAGGAAAAGGTCATAGGAAAAGTCATTTCTGCATGACTTCTGTAAATTGCTTGCCAAAAGAAAACCTGGAATATGGCATCCAAAAAAAACCCCTTCCTCTGTTTTGTCTGAAAGAAAGTTGTAAGTTCTACACTGTTAATGTTGTATCCTCCATTTATTTAGAGTTTCAGGCCCGGCAGCGTTCTCCCTGAGAGCCTGGATGGGACCAACCAAAGCCATCAGGCAGGACCAGCTGAGAAAGCATCTCAAACCAAGAGCCTGGGGCTTATGGTCCAAGCATCCATGCCTTCAGCCATGACTGGATATAGGATTTCTGGTCATCTTCTCCTAACAGGGCCAGAGAGAGCTGCCTGATGCCTTTCACATTTTCTACTTGTGCTTCTGTGCTTTTTTGGAGCTCGCCCTCTTGTCTGGGGAGAGCGAGAGGAAGGAGTGTGGAATCTCCTGGGTCACTCCTGCTCTCATGCCCCTCTTGTTTTCACTTTTAAACTTTTATTTAAGAATATAAAGGGTGCCTCCCTTTTACGCTTAAAAGCAGCACCCATGTAAGCAGGGGTATCACTACAACCTGTTAAGGCAAAATGAATATTCTGTTCCCCTACTATGAATTCAACTGCGGGGGCTTATGGAGAGTTACGGCAGGATTAGGGGAGTATTCCATTAGAAGAATATTACATTTTTCAGGAGGAAAAGAGATTTAAAAAAAAAAATATCAAGAGGACGTCTGTGAAAAACAACATATGGCAGGAAGCCTGAAATTTTAATTTCTTAGGATAGCTTTGTCTTTTTTCTCCAAGAAACTTAATTTTCAGATATTAGCTTTCTTTGGGTGGACTTGTGACAAAAACAATAGTGTTTCTTTTCACAAGATGCATCTGAGAGAATTTCTCGCAGAACATAGCAAAGGTTTCTTTTTTTAACCTTCTCTTCAGTCCAGGACTTACGGGGTTTCTAATAGGTGTGCTTACTCAAAAGTATATGAAAATTGTCTAGATGCCATGGTGTAAAGAGGCTTCTCTCCCCACATCTTTTTCTGCCCAGCAGGAGATAGCTCCTTGTGCTGGAGGGAGGAGAGAGAGAAAGAGTTTTCACTGCTGCAGATGTGACCCCCTTTGATTCTGCATCCACAAACATAACAGTCCTCAGACCAAGCATCTCTCAGCATTACAGCCATTTTTCAAGTTTACAAATCACGGCTTCCTACAAATGGCTGGCTGCTGTAATCAAAGCTAATTGGAGTGCCAATTACAGCCCAGCTAGCGTAATTAGGTTACCAATTCTGATGAGTCAGCAAGTAGCAGGAAAATGTGATCTGCAGAAGGCCCACACATCTCTCTACTTATGAGGAGGTACTTTTTTCTGGAGGAACAGCAGCTCTTCGTACAGCGCAGCAAACGCAGAGCCAGCGAGGGGCTGCCTGGGGTAATGTACAGCGGAGCTGACTCAGCAGCAGTGTCCTGGGAGCTACATGCCAGTTCAGCTTTGATGAAGGTCAACACTTACCTATTTGCACACTGATACTAATTACTGTATTTCCTGAGCTCTATGGTGATAATAAAATCCAAAGTTCCTAGCTGCCATAAATTTTAAGAGCAGAAGCAGGGGACTAGGCCACCTGAATGTCTGAGATGCCAAGGCAAGAGCATCATGCTGTCGGTGAGATTACTGAAAGTGGAGCAGAGAGACGCGTTCTGCAGCAATCCAGCTAGGAATGCCACAGATGAAACAACACACTAAATGCTGGGAATCAGCCTGAAAGCAGCTTCTGCACTCTCTGCCTCTGACTGCAACTTTGGGAATAGCTGGCAGAGAAGTGGTGGGCAAAAAAAAACAGCAAGAGGACCATTACCTTTCCTACTCATCATCAGCTGTTTGGTAATGTCCTCAGCATCCTCTCCTCCTGGAGATGAAAAGCTACCTTTAACAGCACACACATCATACAAAATTTGCTGAATGGGCTTACAAAACAAAAGCAAGACAATTTTTGTAGAAGAATTAAGATCTTTTGCTAGACTACTTAGTACAGCTGGAAAAAAAATATGTTATATACTTTCTGGTGTTTTGTAGAACGTAGTCAGGACTAATGGAAAAAATACTACCTTGATCTATAAATCTTGTTTTGTCTTTGTTCACCAGCAATCACAACTACAAAAGCTAATTTTTGGAGATGGGAAAACTGACATACAGACATTTGAATGGTACAGTCTTCCGCTACTGTTGATGATTAGGCAATACAGCATCAAAAAATCCATGCTTATCATTCTGACTGTAGGCAAATCATCACAGAAGTTACTGTAAAGCGAGCATGCAGGACAGCAATCCAGCATCAGAGGAGAACAGGAAATAGCACTTGTTAGCACCTTGCATCCCAGTTAATCAAAGCAGTTTACAAACTTTACTGAAACTCAGCCTCACCACATCTGTCAGGCAGGAAAGTGCTATTACCATTAGTTCCCAGATGGGAAAGCAGCGACAGCAGCATAGGTCACTAAAAGGCACTGACAGAGGTAACAGTACTGCTCTGCATGTAACCACTGCTCCCAAATGTAACCTGCTCCTAAATTTAACCACTAATACAGTTTGGATGCTGTAGCAACCCAAAAGAGCTTTCTAAACAGGCATGTGTATATCTACAGTGAGCATCTGAGCTACAAGTGAAATTGGTTTGAACACAGTTATTCTTCTCCTGCTGGAAGAACTTCACTAAGAAGCCTTACACAGACATGGCTGAAACTTGCAGACCAGCTGGCTGCCTAATGTCTTAGTCCTGAGCCAACTTCTTCCAGAATATATTTTCTAGGGGACAAAACAGATGCAGCACATCTGGACCACCATCTCTGAGTTGTTCTCAAACCACTGGATTCTGATTATGTTTACAGCAACACATCTGCAGCCATATAATTCAAATATGGTATTTCCATTAAAACACATATTTAAATATTTGTCAAACTTCTTTTCAATTATGTATATTTGGCTGTACCTTTCATCTCATGCCTGTGACAGGAAGCTCAGAAGAGTGGGACTGTGCTCTTCGGGCTGCAAGAGCCTGGCTATCTAAGAAATAGATAAATCATCCCAGAAATCCCAGCGCTGGTTCCTTGGCAGTGCAATGAGCTCGTAACTGCTGCTGCTCGTTTGTGCACTGAAGCCAATACTCACCATGGTGCCCTGGGCATGTTTCTGAAGAGGTCAGCCTCAAGGCAGGTCAAGGTAAGCCAGTCAAGGACTTAACTGGGGACTGGCTGTGGACTGATATGTAATTCGTGTTACTGAATACCATTCCCAGAGAGGAAACTCCTAATGGTAGGGCTTTGATTTTTTTAGGGGGATAACACTCACTTGACAACAGTTAATGCTCACTGTATAGGTACAATCCTATTTCCATTACCACATTTGATGTAAAGGGGGTAGTAGAATTGAGGTCTAGTATGGCCTAACTGTATAATTATTGCTAATAAACAGTGCTTGGACTAATTCACGCCTCAGAACCTAGTGTTGGTGGTAAAATTGCTTAGGGCTTCAGATAGCATCATAATTTTTGTTAATACCACAAATGCAGCCAAATTACATTCTCATGGGCACCATCTGACTGCTAGGCTTGCTGTAAGCCTTTATTCCTGCAAGGCAATGAATATCTGATGCTGACAATTTGCTCGAGAACGTCCCTTCTTTGCAAATGCAGGAAATATTTCTGAATTACTTTTAGGGTTATGCTATTTCACATGCAAACTCCTGGCAAAATGCAGTTGCCTTGAGCTCTATTTTCCTATTTCTGCAATATTATGAAAACACTAACATAGTTTAAAAGATAAAACCAAAACAGGAATGATAAATACTTACCACTTGGCTTATATCGTATCCCCAAGGAAGAAAAAGGACTCCTGTGTTATATTTCTCCCAGTGTGAACACATAAAGTTAAACAAGACAATGCTTAAATATATATACATTGTATATACGGAAACTCCAGTCTTCCCATTGTCACGGGAACAGACAGAGAAAAAAGAAAGCACAAAGATGGAGGTAGCCCAGCTGTCCAGCCCATGGTCAAATAATTCTCCCAGAGGAGTACTGGACTGAGTCCTTCGAGCATGCTTCCCATCTATGGAGTCTAGAAGGATTGGGAGAGGAAAAGAAGCAAAGAGTTAGAGCCCAACAAAAGGAGTCCCTTTCCTCACACACACTTGGCTACGGCCACGTGCACACTACTGCAATCAGTTTCTCAAGGAAGGTGCTGAGAAGAGTCCCCAGGGCTTCCTGCCCGCCGATGGGTGTTGTGGACCCCCCGAGACTACAGAAACAGCAGACTGCTTGTGGGGTAGATTCACAAAGGCATTTATGTTGCCTGATGCTAACTACCTCAACAACCAACCATTAAATGGCAACCTCAAGGAGCAAATTTCACAATTTTTTGTGTGTGTATGTGCCTATTTAAGATATTTCAAAGTCTTTTGATTGAAATCTTAGGAGGCAAGGATACCTTACTGTTAAGGTGAGTTGCATGTTCATCACTTTTAACACAAGTGCTTGAAAGATACCCAAATGCTGTCCTGGATCTCACTCTGAGGATGCAGTTGAACACCTGCCCAGGGAGGTGGTGGAGTCACCATCCCTGACTGTGTTTAAGAATAGATTAGATGTGGTGTTGAGGGATCTGGTGTAGGGGAGAACTTGTAGAGTAGGGCTGATGGTTGGACTTGATGATCCCAAGGGTCTCTTCCAACCAAAATGATTCTATGATTCTATGAACATGGTTTAAGTCAGAGAGTTCTCTGCTGTTGAACAGAGCTGTTGAACATGCAGCCTGCTCAGCTGATGGAAAGACAGCCAACACAGCCAACTGAACAGAATTGGCACTGTGAATGGTACGTAAAGCAAGGGAGATGGCTCAAGGGAGGGGAGGTGAATGAAGGCAGGAGGAAGGGAGTCTAGCAGCTAGAACCTTTTTTAGTACTCTTGTCAAGCTATACCCTTAGCCTCTTCTCTGAGGCTCTGCCTGTGGGGCTTTTAGGAATTCTTTCCTCTTAAAGTTAAGTGAAAATATGCAGGATGAACCTCTTAGGAAAAAATACACAGACCAAACCTTACAGATTACTTTTTATTATCCTGAGTCTCAAAATAACATGGAGAATTATTTCTTTTTATTTTAATGTTACTTGGAATGTACTACAGCTAACAATTATTAGTCATTGATAGCATTAGTAACACAAAACTGACTGGAGAGACAACTCAGCAGAGTGAGACCAAAGACTCCACAGCTGCTATAGATCATATGCTCCTTACTTCTCCAGATTATTTGGCAGTACTCCGAGTTTTGTTTAATGTAAATATACTTCAGGGATCTAAACCAGGAAAACATGGGATTTCCTCCTGTCCCAATTTTAGACTATCTCCCCACTGTAATACCTACACAGCTGAGACATATCCTCTGCTCAGATACCAATCTCTTGAGACAGTTCTCACAACTTCAAAAAATTAAAAATCTCATGGAGGATTTAAAGTATGTCTTGCCCCTTTCTAGAGCTGCGTGCTCTTTCCAGTAACATTCCCATCAAATTGTTAGCATCTTACTGAAATGTGCAGACAGAAAACTCTATAAGCTTGAGGTTACTCGAATAGGGTTGCTCTAAATGTTGAAATTCTTCAGTGAAAGTATGCCTCTGAAACATAACTAACATATAGGTATGTAAATATGCCTAAACAGTTTATGGTTTGTTATATTTCAAGAATGTCTATCCCAGATCAGAGAGAATTTTCTTAGAGGTGTAACACTTTTTAAAAATGAGAATGATAGAAGATCGGTCAGTTCATATATTCTTTATGGCTGTCACATAAGAATACTCACAGAATATCGGGGTTTGGAAGGGACACTGAAAGATCATCTAGTCCAATCCCCCTGCTGAAGCAGGAACACCTCACCCTAGATACTAAAATATGCACAGCGCAGTGAAAGTGGCATTCATTTGGCAAGAAGTTCAGATTTACTAATAAGAGTTAAGGCTTATAATGGTGTCATGAAACACAGTACATCAAATTATAACAGGCACAGGGAAAATTTCAGGAACTAACACAAAATTGGATTTTCACAAATCTTTACCCACATTTTCCATGTGTTTTCCCTAGCTTTCTAAGGGAGTGAAAATATCTTCTGGTTTAGTTTTCAGTTTTAAATCATTCATGTCAACAGTGGTGTATGTTCTACAGCGGACATTGTCGCACACTCCCATTGCTTTAGAATACTCATATGACAATTTTGTCTCATGCAGGTTCATAAATCTTTAGTTTTATTAAAGTTTATGTAACTTTTAAATAGTAAAATTCAAAATAACAGCGAAGGGCATCCCATTTTACAGAAAGGGATACCATACCAAACCACCTTAACAAAGGGGGCAAAAGAGAGTAGCATGCTAGGAAATTCAGAGAGAGGAACTGTGCCATTAAAAAGAAGCTGAGAGAGATTAAAGCTGCATATTTGGTTAGTTATTATGGCTCTTTGCAGCCTTCCAAAGGGAAAACTTTGGCCATGCAGAAATAAATCTGAGACTAAATATTTCATGAAGTGGCTTGGACAGCTCACACAAAAATCTACATATTCATCAGTTCATTAGACCTTAGACTGTCAACAGCATGTGCCTTGTCTTCCATGTTTTAGGAACTATAGGCCTCACTGACAAATAACATCTACATTAAGAATGTCAGAAGCTAAATTTCCAACAAGCTTACCAGGGTGTCATACACTAACAGTTCCAATATGTAATTCTTATTTATGAAACAATAGCCACTTAATCAAATTCCATGCAATTACATAAAGAATGGTTTCCACAAAAGAAACTATTGCTTCTGCTAATGATTATCAAGAGCTGTGAGGGAAATCTGACTGGTAGTCAGCTGCAATGAATGGTTGTACAGTGGTTTTAATGGTACAAATACAAAGATATCCCAGACATAATCATTTTGGCACCAACTCGCCTCTTCATTAGAAACTCTGAGGCATTTACGCTGCAGAGGCAGATTGTCTGCACAAGGGGATGCTTCCAGGCAAATCAAGATCATAGAATCATAGAATCCTAGGTTGGAAGAGACCCTTGGGATCATCAAGTCCAACCATCAGCCCTACTCTACAAGTTCTCCCCTACACCATATCCCTCAACACCACATCTACATGCCTGGATCTGATACCAAAAGTGGCCAGCATGTTAGCCCAGCTCTGTGGTGTGCATCCAGAACACATCTATATGTAGCCTGGGTATCTTAAGTCGGCACACAAACGCACAGCTGTACTCTGCAATGCAGGGCCTTATAAGAACCAGCTCCAAAGAGGGAGTACATGAACACAGCACAGTGCAATCTGTGTAAATATAATACCTTGATTCCTGCCCCCCCCACACCCCCCAAAGTAACTCTGGTGCACCATGTTGTGGAGAGACTAGTTTGGAACAACTTAGTTTTGAAAAAGAAAGGAAAAAAGTCATGCTGATGTCGATCTTACTCCCAGATCTGCAGCAGTTTATGTCTATATCTTCACACCACTGCACAGCAAGGTGCAATGTACCGAAAAATATAGTCATGGTATAGAATCATAGAATTGTCTAGGTTGGAAGGGACCTTTGAGATCGTCTAGTACAACCGTCAACCTGCCTCTGATTAAAAAAAAAATTACATCACTAAACCACATCACTCAGCACTGTGTCAACCCTCTTTGGAATACCTCCAGGGATGGTGCCTCAACCTCTTCCCTGGGCAGGAATGATATGAAAGGTAAAAATGGGATATGAAACTGAAACTTAAGTGTAGGTGTTAGGGGAGAAAAACAGCAACAGAAAGGAAAAAAGTGATACGTCATCTCAGGCCTGTCATCCTATGCTTACCATCTCTCCTGACACACACCATAAGCACTGAAGTGCCTAACAGTTTAAAGCACAATGCTAGGCTCATTCTCTTTTTCCTCTGCTTTCCCTTCTATTCTCCCTGTCTTGGAAAGTACCCTCTGCTAATGCCAGTTTCAGGGAGCTTCTCAGAATGTCGTCATCATCAAGGGCCAAAGATTTTTATGAAACCCAGCAGCAATGACTGCTGCTACAGAATGACTTCCACTGTTCCTCTAAAACTAGTTAAACTTTCAAGAGGGATAAGAGCTTTAGTCACAGAACCTCTGATGTATAATTACAAATGCTGTTGTTTGATGCTTTTTGAAGTCTTATAGATGTATTGGATGATGTCAGAGGAGTAAATTGTTTCATTGTACTTTACCTAAAGCGTAAGCACAAAAGGTGGTAAAAGCACTGAACAGCCACACCCAGGTGGGAACAAGTCCAGGACCGGTACCTGAAATAAATGGGGCAGTGAGTCAGTGTAACAGCAGTTAACAGCAAAGAAATCCACCCAGATATGCATATTCGTATGGACTAACTGCCACTGGTTGGCCCACTATGGTCAAACAGATTGAAGTAGTTGGTTTGCACCTTAAGTCATCAGTGAGCTCTCTCACCACCCAAGAAGCAATGAGCAGGTTTGAATGTGTTTATAGTGTAAAGGAGAGAAGATAAGGCAGACAGCTTTTGGTCCTGAAATGACTATAGTGTTGCACAAAAAGATAGTAACTGGGCAAAAATTTTCACAGGTCATGGGAAGACCATCCATCATGTTTATTTAAAGACAAAAAACTGTCATTTTCAAGCATGATCATTATTATCAGCACCAACACGAGGTTTGTACAGCACTTTTACCATACAGATGTGAACAGATTTTTTTTGTACACAGGCTGGAACAGATATTGGATCCTTTTTTTTTTTCTCCTTGAAAAAAAAAGGGAAAAGAAAGCTGAACAGGGCAGAACTCGGGGCTCTGTTATTGCTCTGCTGGTAGCAATAACCAATGGTTATTGTTGCCCTTTTAAAGAAATCAATCTTTTTCCCAAAGAGCATTCTATTTGACTTAAAACATAATCCAGTAAGGATTACACCAGCACTAAATAATTGTATATGCAAAGCCCTTTCGGAACACAGGGAGCACCTGCACAGAGGCGAGTCCCCACTGACCAGGAGACACCAGTACCTAAAGCAGTGTCCTGACCATTCTTCTCTCAATGCCTCCTCTTGCCACTCTGAAAGAAAAGATGGCAATTCCTGACTCTGTGCTGCAAATTTTCAAACTGTAGAATGAAAACCAGCTGTCCAGGAAATTAAGCCTTCTATTTCTGATCCTAGGTATGGGATTGATATACGATACAAAAAAGGCTTGTTCGGTTGCATGAACGTTTTCAATCAGTGGGGAAATGATGGGCACTATTCTCATGGAAATCGAGAAGAGGCTGGCAAACTACACATAGTGGTCTCAACTCTAACAGACTTAATCACCATTTCAAATGTCTTCAAGTTTAACATGTATCTACTGGGAATGTGTCAAGACAAAACTTTCCTATCAAATAATAGAATAGAATAGAATAGAATAGAATAGAAGAGAATAGAATAGAATAGAATAGAATAGAATAGAATAGAATAGAATAGAATAGAATAGAACAGAATAGGTTGGAAGGGACCTTTCAGATCATCCACAGTCCAACCATCAGCCTAACACTGAAAAAGCCCACCACTAAACCATATCTCTAAGTGCTATGTCTACCAGTCTTAAATACCAGGGATGGTGACTCTGGGCTGGATGCTCTTTTATTACAGAACTTAGTAAATATCAGCTGCATTGATAAAAAACCCAAGATTTTTATGGATAATTACATAACATGCTGGTCCTGCAAACTTAAACGCTGCTAGAGGACTACTTTTGACCCTAAACTGCTAATTGCGATCCCTGCCTCTAGAATTATTGTGATACCTGTGCAAACAGCTCATGCCAAAGGGTACCACCTAAATCTAACCACAGGAATAAGAAGTTAAAGGCAGCAAAACCCCCCAAACTTAATTGTTGAAGGAAAAAAAAGTGTTAAGTCTTCACCAAATTGTTGAATTTAAAGAAAAGCAAAGTTTATTTATATTTTAAACACCTGGGAGATCCTTCCTACTTACCATAGGCTCCAAGAGCTGGTTTGAGAAGTGCAGAATTGAATGTGCCCAGCAATGTGTCCAACAGGAGCAATCAGCTCCAAAAAGCTTTTGATTTGGTCTGCCAGGAGGAGCAGATATGGACTTGGACTTTGGCAGTCATAACTTCAAAGGACTCTTTCTTCTTTGTCTAGAAGCAGTCTTGAATATCAGGGGGTATAGACTAATGACCTGGGAATTAACTCATATGGGCATCGATTCAGGTATTGGGAAATATGAAACCAGTGAAAATTTTTTGAAGAACACTGGGATGTGTTTTGGCTCTGTATTTAAATCCTGGAATACAATTTAACTAAAATGAGAGATTGTCACAGACTTCAAGCAGCACAGGCTGAAACACCGATTTAGGGATGAAATTAAATAAGGGTTCTTCAATAAAATGATCTAAATTTATAATGCCGTATGTGAGGTCAGATCCTCCTATAATCACAGGCAGCCTCATTTAGGGAATAAGCAGAATATTTCAACATCTGATACCTCCCTGTATCATTCAGAAGTATGACATAAGCAGCTCACTAATTCTGAAAAATTACAGTACGATGATATTTACCTGAGGCAGTGTAGTCCCAGTCATAAAAAGATATTAAAAAATAATTAACTAAAATCATGACAAATCCAGAGAATGTTAACAGGTTGGGAGCAATCCACAAAGGCACTATCTGTTAACAAAAGAAAGAAAAAAATCTAAGAAAAATGACACTTCAAAGTGTAAGTCCTATTTTAATTAAATATTTTTTATCAGGAAAGGAGAAGCCTGTATACAACATCAGCAACGTTCAGATTTGTGTATATTTTCCCATTTTCCAGTTAAAATAGTTTTCATTTCTGACATCTATTTTCCAATGTAATCTTTTTGCCTGGTCTTTGTGCAGTAAAAATGTCATTATGGAATCTTGTATTTCCTATTATCCTTATTTTCCCAGGCACCAAGGAAAGCTACTCGCGATTGTGCGTCCAACACCTGAAAGAAGCCTGCAGCACCCCAGTGTGGTAACTCTGCGTCCACATGGCAGGGTTTTATTCAAGAATTCTATTCCCACGCTGTAACAAGGAAATTTCCTCTCCTAAATGCATAGAATCGTAGAATGGTTTGGGTTGGAAGGGACCTTAAAGATCATCAAGTTCCAACCCCCCTGCCATGGGCAGGGACACCTCCCACTAGAGCAGGTTGCTCAAAGCCCCATCCAGCCTGGCCTTGAACACTTCCAGGGATGGGGCATCCACAGCTTCTCTGGGCAACCTGTTCCAGTGCCTGTTCACAGTAAAGAATTTCTTTCTGGTATCTAATCTAAATCTCTCCTCTTCTATAATTTCCAACTCAAAACATCAACACCATCAGGCACTGAGTGCATTAAACTTTCAGATCCAGGAGATCTCCCTGTTACAAGCAGCTCCCCATTTCTCTAGAGAGCAACTTTCTGAAGGGTCTCCCTCTTTAGTCATAAACACTCTTCCCAAGTAACACAGACTCTCCAGAATATGTTCAGAAATAGCATACACATCTTTCTACATGATTTTTAGACAGACTGTATTTGCAGAAATACTAAATATCAAACACTACCATCACTCAAACACAGTATCAATATCTTCAAAATAGAAAAATATTGGAGGCTTATAATCAGGTCCTTTGGAGTGTCAGAGGACTGAAAAGATACATAAAGTACTTAAATGCTATAAAATATTACAAAACAACATTAAAGAAAAAGAAGTTACACAATTTCAGGTACTACTAATAGTTTTGAAGTCAAATGTTTTGTAATTTCTTTGGACTAGCTACATGGACAGACAGAAGAATAGATATTAGTGTATATACAACCTTACATCCCCTCTGGCCTATTTCTACATGAAAATTTTGCGTATACATTCTGAATGCCTGGATCCATTGATTATCCAGACTAGATCCTCTTTTTCTCCTATAGTACAATTAATAATATTCAGAGTAAATTGTGCAACTAATGTGGTACGGTGTAAGCTGCAAAGTTTCAAAAACCATATGAAAATTCATGAGTATGTTTTCTTTAATAACATTGGGGGAAATATCTGATAGTTGTTTTCCTCATGACCGGGATTTTATCACTTCTGTTCAATACTGGATGTCAGCTCTTATAATGTTTAAAATACATCATGGAATGCTACTATAAAACAAAATTTACAGTGTCTGTCATTCTGAGTCTTCAAAAGCCCAATTCTAAAAGCCTCAGGAACAAATGACAGCAAATTTTCCCTGAAGCTCCTCTCAGAGAACACCTGTGGAGGAACCCTTCACTGCACGGTCCCCTCTCGCTGAACTGCCAGCGGGCTCAGCACGCAGTGACAGCAGCACTTCTCCTGAATTTGCTACCTGGGGATCAGAAACTTAGTAAGACAGAGGCTTGGTATGAAGTGCCTGCCATGGAATTTGTCTGGTGTCTATGACCTTGTAAGAGAGAAGGACAGACGCAGGAGAAATTCTAGACTGGTCTCTTTTAACCCAAAACATAGATCAAAAGAGTGTACTGAGACAACCCATGGATGAACTGTTTATATGGATATACAGATGCCATCCAGTGTATTGTTTTAAAATGACAGATTTCTCCTGTATGATTCATAATAATTGTTGATTATTAAATAAAGTGGAGCACCATAAATGTCTGCTTTCTTATTAGGTTCATAATTCTCAATAGTCCTAATTTCATTATTAAGTTATTACAGGAAATAACGTATGCTGATGCAGTGCAAAAATGAAGACACTATTTTAACTCACTTTCCTGCAAACATGTATTTCAAGAAGGAAACCATCAAAGCAGGCTGCTACACTTGTGATCCCTTTGGCTAGCACATACACCAAGAAAACCAGTTACAGGAGATCAGTCCTCGGGAAAACAACCTCTTCTGCAGTTAAACCCCTAAGAATACTCTTTTGATCCTTAACAAACCTAATCTGTCTAGGTATTTGGAAAGAAGTCTGCTTGCAAAATCCCTTTTGTTACATTTAAAGGCCCTTTTCTTTTGGTTGGCATTACACTGCCATTACCTTATTTCACAATTCAAAAATTACAGGGTTTTAAAATCAACCTTTTACACATGCTGGAAGAATACAGTCTCCATTTACTAGTACCCTGTACTAGTAGGATACATTGCAATCTTTCTTATCGAACTAACAGAGAGTAGCAGTCCAATATATCAACATGCTACGTGATAAATACAACTGGAAGGTGCCACTGGGGAGAATCACGTGGGGCAAAATCATTGTATGTTTGAACCTTTCAAGAATTTGTTTTATTTCCACAAAACACTGACTTATTTCTGTTTTAATGGGCCTACAGCCATACAGGTTAAAAGCCTTAATACAAACAGCCAATGCTTTAACCTCTCAACTGTCTATTTGGATAATAAATGGCAAAGTACACATATTTATATAAAGCTTTGTTCAAATTTGAAATATTCCTTAACTACGTCACTTGAGACTGCTAAATTTCTGCTCATGTTCAATTTGAGTGATAAAATCAAAGTTCATAAAGGCAACTGTGTGGGAGGTTAATTGACTTTGATGGGGCTGGCATACACCTGTGTATCCCGGTGGGATTTCCTCCTTTTTCCTCTCATTGTCCTGCACAAATGCGATTTCTCATGAATACAAAGCGAGGAGGAATATGCAGTTCATGTAGTAACTACGTAAAATTACTCAGTCTGTCAGAGAGCACTTGATTGTGCTTTATTAAAAACTGCAAATCTTAATTAAAGCCAAAAGGACCAAGTGTTGAACTACTTATTTATGTATCTAGTTGCATAATGAGAAGAGTTTTTGATAAGATGGAGAGAAAGTTTGTTACTCTATAGCTTCATATAGGTGTTAACTATATAGTTTCATGCAACATGGAAAAGCTGCCACAGACAGGAGTTATTTGAGAGTACTTAAACCTGGTATAGAATCCAGGCATGAAACATTCCCCTTCTGTTTAAGCACCAGCTTCAACAGGTTTCTGAAGTGCCTGCGTCCAAGAATCACACACAACTGACACAGGCACATGATACATACAGTGCGTAAGAACCACATCCAAGGAAAATGAGAGGAAACTCACCTCAGCATTCCCAGGTGAATTTCTAATTGGTGCATTTAGCACCAATTCCTAATGTCCCCACCACAGGCAAATAAGATGGATTATTACAACATGTTTTCAGTTTTTATGCATGTCAACATCCCATCTCATAAATTCCCACATATTCTCTAATGTCAGGCTCTCCTTCATTTCTCACAACATAAGCAGCACATCTTACAGTGAGTTCTCTGTTATGGAATACAGAGAAACCTGTGTTGCCATTGGGACTAAACTGACATATGAAAGGTCAGACATAAATCCCAAACCTTTGCTCTCAAAGGGTTTTTCATTTGTTTGGCTCTGTGAAATTTAGTGTTGCTTTTTAAAAAAAAAAAAACAAACCAAACCTCCTCTAAAAATCTATTAAAAACAGTCCATATGAATGCTTATTTTCACCAGATTAGAAACTAAAACATTATTGATTTATATCTGTCTGCTATCTTATGCAAATTAGGATGTCTTAACCAAGAGAGATTACTTCTCCCAGTCATCTAGAAGCACACTTGTACTGCCCAGCTTTTAATTAACTGGTTAGATGCAATATTCCTTCTTTTTAAAAAATTATCCCAGCTTTACTATATTTCCCTATTTTTAGGGAATGCATTTTTATTATGCAATCCCTATTTTTATTGCAATGCATTGTTCTATTTAAATGGAAAAAAATATTCTATAGTGTAAATTCAGTATTATATGCTGGATCACTGAATTTTATATTCCAGATCACACTCATATCCCAGTTATAATGCATATAACAGGTACAACCTACAGAAAAGTCAATTAAGACTAAATGCATTCAAGGCTCCTCTTCCTGAAAATAAGTTTATTACGATACCACTATTTCACTTACAATTCCAAAGGAAAAAAAAAAGACATATTTTTTGCAGAATTTTCTTGGACTGAGTCTGGGACAACAGTTACTGCCACACCTGGATTCAGCACCTAGCCAGGAACACAACCATCCCAGCAACCTCAGTTCCCACTAGTATTTTACAAACAAATTTTGGCCAGTAAGTTTGATGTTCCCTCAGTTCTCATTTTTACCTCTAGGAGCAACCAAGAGGCCTCTGCTGCAATCTCCATTACATACATAGTGCTCTCCCCTCTGCAGGTCTCCATTCCCAGTTCCTGCACCAGACTCTCATTTTACCTGGCTGTTAACTTTTAACGTTAGAGTGACTCCTTCTCCAAGAACTGAGAGCAACACAATAGCTCCTCAATTCCTTGTGATGTGTCTCTGAGATTTCTGTTGCAATGCTTCTGCACCAGAAGGCAAAACAGAACATCCATTGCTCCATCTTCAGGGCTCACGCTGAACAAAAACCTGAAGTAGAGACAACACCTGCTCCGGCCTTTGGTCCTGCACTCAGATCTCCCCAGTTTTGGAAGAGGTTTTCAGTCCTGTGCTCTGATTTGGGTTCTCCTCCAGCAAGAAGTGAACAAGATCATGCTCAGCAAAAATTTAAGGAGGCTTAAAAAAAATGTTACTTTAAAAAAAATTAGAAAAAAATAATTAGAAGAACTTATCTCCAAAGGCAGGTTTTTTGCTGATAATAGTCCCCCTTCAATGATTGCAGATGAATAGCCAGGGATCTCCTAAGCCCAAGTGCAGGTGCACAGTAAAGCCTCAGCCCATCTCCCGTTCAGGACTCCAGAGTGCTGGGGGTCTTTTCTGCCTGTTGGTTTTCCTTGATGTTGTAATGGGAACAGGAGCAGGGTCTCTGAACTGAGTTACTGCATTCTGTTTCCCATCTTTGGTCTCATGCTATGTTTGGGTTGTTTTTTAATTCTGGAGTAAGATCTAGCCGAAGATGTCCCTGCTTATTGAGGGAGGGGCTGGACTTAGATGACCTTTAAGGGTCCCTTCCAACCCAAACTATTCTACAGTTCTATGATAAACACTTCCATGAAATTACATTGAGGTTATGAATGAGAGATTATGATTTTCCGGCTATATGAAGCAATATTTGAATTATAGAACCCAAAGATGGCAGATTCAATAGCACTCTGACCACATTAATCCTCTTTTCTTTGCATAAAGGTTTGTTTTCCAGTCTAAAGATTTCAATTTAAGAGGCAGATGCAGAAATCATTGCTTCCTTGGAGATCAATACAGTGCATATTTATTTGAGATAGAGCCATTTTTTTTTCTGTTTTTGCCAACAACAGCAAAGCTAATTGTGAGTGGGTTTATTTTTAAAAACTGCAGATCATAATGTGTTCAAGAGATGCCATCTTTCAATCGTTATGGTGATCATGGTAACCGCTCTCATTTTCAGCTTCTTACAGAAATGTCTCGCTCCCTCGAGCAAGTACCCTTGGGAGAAAATGAGACAGCACTTGCATAAAATCATGTGCAGAGATAAAGCCATGCTGTTGTTAGGCAGCATATGCTGCACAAAAATCATTTGTACTAAGTAAACCCTTCAGTGTCTGAAAAGCTGTTTAATGAGAGATGTAATCATGAAAGACATAAAAATGAAACAGATGCCTTTTGTATAGAGATCAGAAAAAAAGTCACCCATGCTTTTCTAAAAAAAAAACCAAAAAAACAACCCAACTAAAATCCAACCATACTCAAATATAGCTATAGATCCTATAACATTTGACTTCTTCTATAGAGATGTATTAATTTCAGCTTTATTAACCAATATGTATTTTAAAATGAAAACGCGTGCTGTAATTAGAAAAAAACCTCACATTATTATGTTTTATATATATATTTCTATTAAATAAAATTCCTACCTTAATAATTTTGTTCCAGATGGGCTGCATAATATACACAGAGAGAGGATTTGTATCCACAGCGCTGTACTGTGAGGAAAAAAGCAAACCTGTTAAACAAAGCACCGCACAATGCATATTTTTCCAGCACCCTATATCTTTCATCATCTAAGGACAATCACTCTGACTGTGACTGGTGTAAATTTATTCCATTCTGATGACCATTCATACAGTTTTAATTTCATTTAAAAGCATTGGCCTGGTTTACAAGTACCTTGTTAGCAACACTCTGTACTAACACAAAGGTTTAGACTGGTGAAACAGCAAACGGTTCTGTAGTCACGTTTTACTATTAAGTTCTTATTCGTTTTACAAGTTATCCTATAAGACCCTGCATTTCTGCTCTGTGTTTGATTTAATACCCTTATTTGCAGTACCAGTAACGCACAGCATTTCATTGCTAGTATGTAGAATAAATAGTGCATATGGAGTATTGTCAGAAGTGGACTATTATCTCCCAGAGATACTCAGCTTTTAACGTGGTGTAACAGTTGCATTTGCACTATGCTAATTAATGTCAGGTGATGTTATTCTAAAACTAAGTTCTCAAACAGCACAGCTCACTACCACAATAAAAATTCCCTACTGGACAGACTTGTAAAAATATTCTGTCTTTCCAGTTCCAGTAAGTACATATTCCTGTCTTTGGCAAACAAAATATTTCAGAAATCTGAGTCCACCCCAAATTGCTGTTGTCTGCTCGTTCTCCTCAGAAGACAGTATCAGGTTTTATCCTGCTTTTAGATTGCAGAACACCGACTCAGAACAGTCCGCAGAAGAGCAATCTTAACTGCTAACACCACTCACAACCCTGCTCTCGAGCCCTGGCAGGTCTGTGGTAGAAGCTGTTAGTCATTGTTGGGGTGGCACATGCAATTCTTTCAGAAATTCTTGGATGTTGAAAGTGCACACATGGCTTCTGATGTTAGTGTGATGCATACGACTCACAAAAATTCAGATATATCTATATACATCAATGTGCAGACAACGGGAATAAGATGTGTTGGACCACAATTTGTCCAAGCTGTTTACAGGCAGAAGATGAAGCACGATGACTGAGAGGCTTTCATTTCACCTAACTTCAGCTAACAGGTAATTTTTCTCTCTATAGTTAATTTATGGACCTCTCTTAGCCAACTACCCTTTGGCTGAGATTGCACTCTGGAAGTACCTGTTTCAAGACATTAATTATGAAAGGAGCTTGGACACTTGGCCTAAATTTAGGCACCTTCTAGGTGACCGAAGTCTGGCAAAACATACAGGTTGGGCAGAGAATGGCTGGAAAGCAGCCCTGAGGACCTGGGGACGTTGGTGGATGAGAAGCTTGGCATGAGCTGGGCATGTGCACAGGGCTGTCTAGCCCAGAAAGCAAACCACATCCTAGGCTGCATCAAAAGTGTGGCCAGCAGATCAAAGGAGGTGATTCTACCCCTCTGCACTCGTGAGACCCCACCTGCAGTACTGTATCCAGTTCTGGAGTCTTCAACACAGGAAGGACATGGACCTGTTGAAACAGGTCCAGCAGAGGGCCACAAAAATGATCAGAGGGCTGGAGCACCTCTGATCTGGAGCACCTCTCCTAAGAAGACAGGCTGAGAGAATTGGGGTTGTTCAGCCTGGAGAAGAAAAGGCTCTGGGTAGACCTTGTAGTGGCCTTCCAGTATCTGAATGGAGCCTACAGAAGGGGTGGGGAGGGACACTTTGTCAGGAAGTGTAGCAATAGGATAAGGGGGATTTAGATTAGATACTAGAAGGAAATTCTTTACCGTGAGGGTGGTGAGACACGGGAACAGGCTGCCCAGGGAAGTTGTGGATGCCCCATCCTTGGGAGTGTTTAAGACCAGGCTGGATGGGGCTTTGAACAACCTGCTCTAGTGGGAGGTGTCCCTGCCTATGGCAGGGAGGTTGGAACTCGATGATCTTTCCAACTCTAACCATTCTATATGATTAATCCCAGTTTCACTCACTATTCTCCAAGCTGTTAACCACACACTTAATAAGCAGACAGCTGAACTAAGAGTTTTCAGTGGACAAGGGTAAGCAGGACAACAGACGAATGCAGCGTGCTCAGGTTTTGAATGCACAGTCTATGACTCTGCATCTAACCTTCCTGTGAAGATCAGGCTCCGGAGTCAGAGTGCTTAAGAACTCTACCACACGTTCCCTCTTTCTATCTGCCCGCAAAGGATACGTTTTAATTACTTTCTGGACAAAAGGAAGCATTTGTTTAGTTATTTTGTAATCTGTGGTTAAGTTTTAATGGCAGATAATAACCCTACTATACTTATAGCACTATTATAATGCAGCTAATACGTTGTGAATAATTACAGGCAAATGTCCAAGAATTCACCTGTCATCTACTGGGCAGACTGGGCAGACGTAACTTTCCACAGGGAATAAAAGTTACAGTTTAGTCAAGTGGATACCACCACTTTGTAATTATTTTTTTTTCTAAAAATATTGTAAATGTCACTGAATGTATAATTTTTCTCACTTCTGCCACCCATTTTTACTTAAAACAGGAGACAATTCTGTCAACAGCTTCTCTGCCAGAATATATATTAGAATTCTGAAATACATAACCTCAGAAAAAATGAACTTGCAGGTACAATGAAAGTTTTCACTCTCCTGTATGTATGTGAAGCCCTAGACACTGTATTTTGTACTGTGTCTTTCAAACATTGATTATTACAACTGATTGATCTTTCAATGTTCCATCTTGCACGCAAATTAACCCTGAGCTGTCCATGGGCTTTGCTTATATTTATGCCAAAAATAATAATAATACCAACCTATGTAATACCTATGCCAATACAGCAGTCAGCTAATACTCAATTCACATGAGAACTACAGAAATCCTGTGAAAATGAAGACATTTCAAAACATCCATGAGCACTATTGAGGTTCTAGGTAATCAGGACTCTGCCCAAAGTTTCTGTGTAGCAATTGCCCCTTTCCTTACTTCAACTGGTATTCACAGAGTATGTGAAGTGATAATTTGCTGACCAGCAAATACATAAGAATGCACAAAGGTCAAAATAAAGGAAGGACATGGATCTGATGGAGCGGGTCCAAAGGAGGGCCATGGAAATGATCAGGGGGTTGGAGCACCTTTGCTACAAGGCCAGTCTGAGGGAGCTGGGGTTGTTCAGCCTGGAGAAGAGGAGGCTCTGGGGAGACCTCAGAGCAGCCGTCTAGTCCCTGAAGGGAGCCTACAGGAGGCTGGGGAGGGTCTGTTTACAACAGCCTGCAGTGACAGGACAAGGGGCAATGGCTCCAAACTGGAGAAGAGCAGATTTAGATTGGGTATTAGGAATAAGTTCTTTACCATGAGGGTGGTAAACCACAGGAACAGGTTGCCCAAGGAGGTGGTTGAGGCCCCTTCCCTGGAGATATTCAAGGTGAGACTTGATGAAGCCCTGGTCTAGTTGGGGATGTCCCTGCTGACTGCAGGGAGGTTGGACTGGGTGACCCTAGAGGTCCCTTCCAGCCTGGACCATTCTATGATTCTATGATATGGGAACTTTGCTCCTGCTTTGGCTATCTTGTTCTCCCTTCCACTCCAAGTCTTTGAAGTTATGAATAAAATCACAAAATTCTAGTTAAATAACAACAGTAAAATGATGCTTTCTACCTGAAGTACTCACTGGCTGTCCAGAACTACTACCTGCTCCCAGGAGAACAAAAGGAAAAACAATCTCATTGCTTTAAAATTATTTTCTTATATAGAAAATATGAGAGATTGTATAGGGATTAAATGGAAAATATAAGATATTATATAGTTTTCCAGCAAACCATATCCTTTTATAATAGAAATGAACAAAAGACACAGTCAGCTTTTTGGTTTGTCTTCTATCACCTTAAGATACCTCAATACCTGTTAAATTCTCTTCATTCCTATGTCTGTGGCTAAACCATGGTCGCACAGGCATGGAAGGAACCTTCAGCAGATGTGCAGAAGAATGGAAATTTGCTCTTCCCTTGTCAGTCATCCATTTTAGCCAGACCAGAGGAAACACCCATGGAAAAAGCATTCTGCAAGTTTTCTATCATGGCAAAAAAAAACCAACCCCAAACTTGAAGAATAGTCTGCTATACAGTTTAACACTCTGCTTCACTCTGCTCCCAAGAAGCTACCAACCTCAAGGCCATGAAATCCTCAGGAGTTTAATGTTCATGGCTGCCCACAAAAGGGAATACTGAGTAACACAAACATGAATGCAAGTGCAATGAATGTGATGCAAAAATAAAAAAGTAGTGCCATTTGCTCTTGCTTAATTCTGTCCTCTTCAGTGCAGAAGTGGAGGATAAGCCTGTTAGAGGTTTCTAAGTGCAATATTGACACAAGTGTGTAGCACCCCCCAGCAGATACTTTCTGCACCTGTGTCTTGGTATAAAGTAAAACAGCACCAATTTTCTGTTTGTTGATTTTACTTTTCAGCTAGGCCTCTTCTAACTAACTGTACTCTCTGAAACTAATGGCATATTGTTAAGACTGTCCTCCACTCCAGATGATAAGACCTGATTGTTTATAGTTTATGCCAAGGAATGGTATGCAGAGAGGCTCTTGTTTATACTCATTGCTATAACAACCAAGGTCAGCTAACTTTGTTACTTGCTCATTTGGAGGACAGGAGGTGGAAAAGCATAGAGGGGTCCCATCTGCAGGAAGAAACAGACAGAACAGGTGACCCAAACCTGACCAACAGGGTGTTGCATCCCATCCGCATCATGCTCAGTACAAAAGCTGAGGGATCTAAGAGTCAGCCTAAGGTCAGTGTCCAAGGAGGACTCTCCCTGTTTATCTGCCTTTGATATTGATCCATTCATTCCTGAATCCATGTCCAGAACCCAGCTCCTGTCTGTCACAAACCTAATACATGATTAGTGTTGAGAATGGTTCAGTTCAAAGTACCTAAAACCACCTGGAGACTGTGCTGTAACCCAGCAATACTGCATTTTCAGTGCAGGGAAGTGAGTTGTGTGTTATGCAAGTTCAAAAATCCAAATGCCCATGTTTGGGAGAGTGCTGAATGACGGTGAAAGCCAAAAAAAGACGGTGTGCAATGCCTTCAGAATGGACTATTTTCAAAACAAAGCCTAGCTATTGTCTTAGAGAGATATGGGAAAGGAAAAAAGAACGAGGGAGTGACCTAACCATTTACCAGAGCAGACAGCTCTGTCTTCACTGGGCTCCTGGCCCTCTCCAGCCTTCTTTTGTGCAGGAACCCCAGGAGTAAAACTTTGGAATGAAGAGAACATAAAGCATGCCCACACAAACTTCAGAGTCAGGAGAGAAAGCAAGGTGCAAGAAACGCAGTTGCATTAACTACTGGGAGATAATTATTTGAACTCAAGCTGGTCCTTCTCCTAACAGACTGTTCCTTTCCTGTATTTAAATTATCTTAGTCCAGGTAGCACTGTACTCTGCCTCACAATGATGTGCATTCAGAGATACAGAGTAAAACTGTTGTCAATGGTTTATGCTCAAATTGTTGGCATCAAAATGACTCGGTGGGTTTTAATTTCATATTAGTAGCAACAAATTTGCAACGCTTCATATCCCTGCCCAGAAACCAGTGAACTTTAATTTTTCATTAACTTTGTGATTCAGCACCGTATTTATTATCTCCATTGTGTACGCTGGAAGACTGAGGCACAGATGGGCTGTGATTCACCCTAAGAGTATATAGCAAGGGATACAGCCACAATATTGTTAGAGGTGTCCTATTTATACATGTAATTTAAGTATAAGCAATACCAGTTTATTCAAATAGAGTCTGCCAATATTAGCTTAACTTTATGCTTGAGTTCACTTTTACAAAAGGAAATAAAGAAGTCTATTAAAGATGTAAAGGCAGAAAACTTTCTTTTCCAGACAAATTAATGTTTTAAACAGCTATATATCAGATAGTAACCACGATTTATGTTGCAGTGTATTGAATATATGGTTCTGTGATCCCTTGAATATCTATTTCACATAAAGTTAGATGCCTTTTACAGAAGAATACACTAGCTGTGCCCACACAGAAAACATGAGAACTGTCTGATGATGACATAAAGACTTGGATGAAGTATACAAATACTGCCATACCTGCCCTTTTCCTGTAAGCAAACTCAGCCAGGTCAGGCACAGGTATGGAAGAGTCACAGCTGGATCTATGTGCTGATGTTCTAACAATGTAATGCTCCTGCAGGCCTGGGGAACTAACCTCCTCTTAAATCATGTGTTCATCATATTTGTGTTACTCACACGAAAAAAAAAAAAAAATCTATCTATTAGAGAGCAACTTCCAGCAAAAAAAACAAACAATGGAAAAGGGTGAAAACACCTAAAGAAGTTACTACAATAACCACCAAGCGTTTGCCTCACAGTGCTCCACACCAGACGTACCTGTGCCAGTTGTTACCTCGTGATGAGTATGTGATGAATTGAGGTAACCTCTGCCTAAATGTAAAAGAATGAAGTATTTCATATTTTCTGTAGGGGAAGCATCAAAATGAGAGCAGCTGAAATGCAGTAGGTTTCCCTACATCTTATTCTACATAAATTATCACTCTAAAACTGTTTTGAAGTGTTATCAAACTTTTAAAATGCTATCAAAGTTTGAAATGACCTTTGGACCTGTAGTCATTTATACCTGTTCAAAATTAATAAAAAGGGGAAGGGGGAAAGAAATCATTTTCTCCTCCTCCTAAATTAACTTTTCATGAGGGTAATTGAAGACAGCCTAAACCAGCTGAGAATCAATGCATCAAATTAAAAATAGGCAAAATTATGGCCTTTAAACAGGTGAGAAATTGAAAATAATAACTTGTTTTCCACAATATTTGCATGACAGCACATTTCTACAATGCCACCTGGACACCTATTGACCACTTCTCCAGGATACATAAATCTGAGCTTTTCATCATTTGGCCTATATTTTTTACACAGGGACCTACATCACAAGTGCCAAATTTTGAGGGATATCCTGATGGAAAAGGTTTGGAAATTTGATGTAATACAGTGTATATTCGAAATAAAATACAAAAAAAATCTAGGAAAGCGATGAGGTTTTACCATCTACCATGGTTAGACCCAGCTATTCCTCCCCAGGGCCAGCACATCACGGGTGGCCCCTTGGTTGGGTGCTGATGGGCAGAGGCTCATGGGTGCTGAGGGCAGTGGCTGGGCCCCAGCCCTGGTCCCTGGGAACTTTCAGCCTCTGCTGGTGGGACAGGACAGGCTGCCAGGCCCTACCCTGTCCCTCCAGGACTCTCAGTGCACCCAGTGACCATGGCACCCTGACAGCTCCAAACACCTCCCTGTGGCCTCTTTTATCACATCTCCCCTCTGATTTTGCAATTTCACAATCCCTGTGTTTTGTAACTGGCAGGAAAGGCAATAAGAGGAATGATGATGGATCAGGCCAGGAGTATTCCGATTTGCATTAGACAAGGGTTTCTTCATGGTTTTGAAGGTTGCAAAATGACCCCCTCAACCCAACTCAGGGCACAAACCAGTCACTATTTAAGAAAGCTTGGTGGGAACTCTTCCTTCTGCGCAAGTTATTTCACACTCATGCAACATGATCGTTCCTTCTGGGCTATCTTACTCTTCTGGAACTACACAAAAATTAAAGAAATACTGAAATAGTGACACATCTGGCAACAATTTTCCATCTACCTCTCAGGTTCCTAGAATACATTAAACACGTGGTTTTTAATACTAATTTAGATACATTTTTACAGGTTTTCTTTTATTATGGGACACAGTTTTGAGTTTTAAAAAAAGCTTCACAAAGGGAAAGAAGAGAAGTACACCGTAAAACAACAACATTGTGGTTGCCAAATGAATACCAATCGTTCAGCAGTTTAAAAGTGCTGATGTATTCCAAAACACGATGGTGCTATTTCTAATAATAAATTACTTTAGGTTGTATCATCAGTTAGTTGATGAACAATGGCCTGGGTTTTGGATTTGGACTACTCTGCCTTTCCCCCCATCTTTATATCTATATTTGACTACATCACTGATACCTAAGTCGAGGAGTTATAGGCTCCTAAGAGGCCTAAGGCTGAAAAGTACAACATATGAGCAGAAACTGAAGAACATGGAAAAGAGTAGCTGGTGGTAGGCATGTAATTGCATCCTCAGATGCAAACGCTCATCTCTGGGGATCTGAGGTTGTGGACTCCATCACCTGATGGTTGCAGTGTTTGTTCCAGGGCTGGAGGTGGCTGCACTGTGAGGGAAAAGGCTGCTCAAATCAGGCTCCTGAGCAGTTCTCTCCTCCCTGATTTTGCCCCTTTCAGTTGCATTAGTCCGTGCCTACCTACAGCCAGGAAATATGGTTAAATTTTCCTTCCATCTTAAACCATTCCTAGAAAATACTCAAAACCCAGTATGATGGTTTGGACAATTCAACCATTCTGGCTGGTATTACTAAGTTGCCAGGAAGTGGTTATTACGAAAATTGCTGTCCTTTTGGTGCTTCTTTGTACACATAAACTCATCATTCAGAGCTCCTAATTTTCTGGAATCCTGACACACGCCTTGGGGCACATGCCACATCTTGTCACTTAATCATAGAATCATACAATCATTCGGGTTGGAAGAGACCCTTGGGATCATCGAGTCCAACCATCAGCCCTACTCTACAAAGTTCCCCCCTACACCATATCCCCCAACACCACATCTAAACTACTCTTAAACACAGTCAGGGATGGCAACTCAACCACCTTCCTGGGCAGCATATTCCAGTGTCTGACCAATAACAGAGGTATGTATGAGCCCATGTCCATAAGGTCATGGGGCAGGTGTAGTTGTGGTTTGGGATAGGCTGTTCTTAGGGAGTCATGCCTGCTAGTGGCACATTTTTTTGCCTGCAGAGAGGTGTCATTGTCTCAAGATCACAGAATCATGGGTTAGGATCATAGGACAATTCGGGGCAGAAGGGACATCAGCAGGCTTCTAGTTCTACTTCCTTCTCTAAGTATGCTCAGCCATGAGATCGGACCAGGTGCTCTGTGCTTTATCCAGTTGGGTGTTGAAAAGCTCCTAGGATGGTGATTGCACAACCTCCCTGAACAACTTGTGGCACTGCCTCACTGTGTTCCTTATTTTTTTCATTATATCCAGCGTGAAGGTGTCTTGTGCCTGTTGTCTCTTGTCTTCCCACCATGCACTGTTATAAGGAGCCTGGCTCTGTCTTCTCAAGTACTTCCCAGGAACCAGGGGTTACTGCTAAATGTTCCTGAAGACGTCTAATCTCCAGGCCAAACAAGCCTCAGTCCTTCAGCCTCTCCTCCCAGGACAAGTGCTCTAGCCCCAATTACTCTGGTGGCCTCCACTGAACTTGCTCCAGGATGTTGATGTTTTTCTTGTATTGCGGACTCAAAACTGGACACAATATTTCAGATGTGACCTAATGAAGGAGGATAATTACTTCCTCCTTACTCGATGGGCTGTACTACAGTTAATACAACCCGGGATACAGTTAATACAACCCTTTGCTGCCAGGGCACACTGAGGGCTGGTGTTCAGCTTCCTGCCTGCCACAATACCATTTACCAGGAGTAAAGGGCTGATGAATCACGGATCTGCTGACTAGCTATGCTTGAACTGTGGGGTCTTATGTGAGACATAAGAACCACACTACAACTGAGGCAGAACTTTTGGGGGCAAGAAGCCACAATGTGTAGGCCCCAAAAGTGAGGTTCTTGCTCACCGTGTGACACTAGATAGATCTGAGTCTTAACTCACAGGACTGTAAACACCCAGACCAAGAAGAAGTGGAGAGGGGATAACATCGGAAGTCAGCAACCATTTTTCAATCAACAGTAGTTATATTAAGGATGCTGCCTAACTTGTCTTCAGAAAAGGCTGTTTAGTGGGACAGATTCAAGCAAAGCCAAAATGATGAAAAAGAACACAATTAAATATTGAGCAAGGGATAACAGAAGGCAGATGCCCGTTTGTTGCTGTAAAGGGACAAAGGCAGAGGCTGGCCCAGACTGGCAAAAGTACAAACCCTGCTGAAAACCAAAACCTGCACACTCTCAAGGAACTGCACAAAAGGATCCCCAAGCATCCCTATACAAAGAAGCTCCAACATGGAGCAAAGTTGATTTCTGTGTGGGTTTTTTTGTGTAGACTGATCTTCTATAGCCGGTAAAGGAAACAACATCAGGATTCTGTGCTACATCTATTTGTGTGCGTGTACAAACGTGTGTTTTCAGAGGTACCAGCAGCCTTTTAAAGTAGCCCGAGTTCCCACACAGCTCTGCCAGAGCATGTACCTAAACCTCTGGGAACCCAAAGGAACTGCTCTAGACCCCAAAGGGCAGACAGATTAAAAGTGGGTTGCAGTTTTTGAGTGATGCTAAACAGGGCTTCTGTACCACACACACTGTCTAGTACCCTGACGCACGAGAGGAGATATTTCACAGAAAGATGCAAAACCTCAGTTCCTCCCACTGCAAAACAACACTTTTAAGAATGGTTCCCCTGGATTTATAACAAATACTCTACATCCAAATCACAGATACATCTTTGCAATTAGTCTTCTATTACAGCACAGATGAATAAACAAAAATAAACACATGTGAATACATAAATGTGTAGATGTATCCAACAGGCATTTCAGAACACTAACATCTCTTGATAAAGCAATCAAATGAAATTATGTGGTTGGTATTGGCACTTTTGTTAGACTCACCAAGGCATACAACTCTTTATATCCAGTGTATTTGTCCCCAAAGTGATCTAATGAACCTTTGTAAATTCATGGGCATAACGTGGCACCCAAAACCATGTACAATTGCACCATCATTGGGAAAAAAGTCCTGCGGGAGGTAATATCAACTGCAACATCTCTGTGATGTGCTTTCATTTCATTCTGTTGTTGGCTCATTAGCATATGATAGATAGAAGGAAAATAACAATTACAGAGCTCTTGAAATGCGACATTGTGTCAGCTGCCATTACAACAGGAGGAGGAATAAGAAATAGTGTGCACATGAAGAGGATCTTTCAGAATGAAGTCATTCAGTTGGCCCACGACTCTTCTACACACAAACACAGCAACAGAAAATGTAAAGGTCATGAATGATTTCTGAATTTCAGCTATTATTTAACAACTTTTAATTACAATCCCAGTCTTCACATCCATCAATGTACTATGAGGAAGACTGCAAGATGATATTTGTAGAAGAATGGGCTGTTGACTCACCAATTTTATTGAAGGTGGAAAATGTAAGTTTTTACTCTCTCATATATTCACGGGCTTTACTAAACTAAGGTTGTTTGAGAAAAACTAACTACAGCAGATAAAACTCACAATAGCTGTCTTTAAATAATATTTGGAATTAAACATTAAGGAAAAAAACCTTAAAATACCATCTGCAAAACCACTATATAATAAACATGTAACATGTATTCTACATGTATAAAATTGTCCACGTGCAATCATGAACCGTATTAACCATCTCCTAAGAAGTTCCAGCTGAATTTGCAAAGGAAAGTCTTCTGTCCTAAACTTTAAAAATCCTGTAAAATCCTCCTGCCACCGGAGTTGAAAGCAAAACTGTTCACTTATGTAAGCATACCTCATTATGTTTCTAAATCTCATGGCTACATAGAAGCCTTGGAAATGCATAAAGACTTAAGAGAAAACCAGTCTTAAAGCCAGACCAATCCTGAACTTCCAGAAAGTCATTCTCTTGCTTATACTCAGCACACTTTGCTCTTTTGGTATAAGTCAGTCTGAGTGAAACAATTGAGCCTTGCAACGTGATCATCATATGTCTGATCTTGTTTCTCTAACCTACCAAAATGAGGGCTGGGATGTAACTTGAGAGGTCTTCCAGTCCAGAGCCTTCACCTAATGCAGGATCACGTTTAGTAGACGTTCAGGAAACAGATGAAGTTACCATGAGGCAATGAGCCAGCTGCTTGCAGATTAAAATAGAACGCATTATCCAAAACTTTGCTAAGAAAGGTGTAAGGAACTGCTTACAAACACTCAATACTAGATTGTAGATCATCTCTCAGAGAAATCAAACCATTTCTTAAGACTGATACGATTGCACAATCCCCTTTAGTACCTGTTCCAGCGCTGAAATACCCTTATTGACACAGGACTGACACAGCATCTGCCTTAAATATCTCTTTGCACAGCCAAAACTTGCGTATTGTCTTTCTCTACAGGCGCATGCTGGAAGAATAAGTGGCTGTTAGGCTCTTACTCCCACACTATTCAGACTGTTTCTCATCTTTTCTAAACCTCGTAATATTCCTAATGCCATTCTGTGGATTGGAAACTGTTATGGTGTAAATGTTGATTTTCTTCCCCTTAAGCATTGTACCTTGTTTACTGAGTTTCCTCATATTGATTTCTGGCTATTATATCTATTTTTTCAAGAACATTTTAAATCATAACCCTACTCTTCAAATGCTTTAGTATCACATGAAAACTTTACAAAAGTGTGATGTCCCTTCTGCTAATTAATGAAAGTATTGATCAGCAATGGATTCAGGAGGAGACAGCTCTGTAGGTAAGATCCCATTTGATAGAACCTCCTATTTTGACTAAGAATTTAAAATTACTTTTCAGAGTAATGCATTTCCATTTTCCATGATGTAATATTGCTTACCTCTACCTATTTTCCTTATGAGGATTTGGGACAATATCAGAAGTCTCACTGAAATGAACCCCCATACACCTCATTTACTGCCCCCTCCCTTCGTTGCACAGGGAGTTACCCTCTCAAAAGAGCTTAGAGGATAGAAACAGTGTGGACATACCAAGAGGAAAATGTGGAATCTTAGACCTTAATTCGTAATGTTATCACTGATCTTTTAAAGCATATTTTCCAAGGCATATTCTTTGAGTCAAGACTCTATAGTCTGTCCTTAGAGCTCTTTTATTTTGAAAGAGAATAAGGCACCAAAGTTTTCTGGCTTGGAAAACCTCTGCACATAGGTGCTGTAGAAAAGATGATTCAAAGCAGATTTGCAAGGGAAATCCCAAGATCTCAGTGATGAGAAGAGGCAATGGCTACAAGAGCACATTAATACCATTGCATTCTGGTAAGAAGAGAAGGATAAAAATAAAGAAACACGTGCTGCTTTTGTTTTCACTCATCACCTGGCTGTCTCTGAGCTGCTTCTTTCCAACAGAAACCTAAACAGGTGGAAAAAAGGCAGCTCAGTGGTTCCACGGGTGCTCCTCTAGAACCACAAAATACCGGTAGCAGAAAAATAAAAGTAGAAATGACATGACCCAAGTCTCAAAATTGCAGTTGGCTGTAGCATTTTGGCTGTGTCACTCCAGATCCCAGGGAACAGCACAAAATCCCAGTATCATCTGCTTCTGCAGATCATCTGCTACAGTTGCAGCAAATCACCTGAGCAGGCAACTGCCCTGAAACCAGCACCCGCCCACCTGCCCCACAGGCGAGGAGAATTATCACAGCAGCAATACCAGGATTGCATCTGAACTGCCTCGTTGACACATCCCCACCTGTTCTTGGTGTGCTTTTGAGCAGAGAAAGGAAAACCGAATCTCTGCACCCCCGCTGGCAGCAGAACAAATAGGAACAGATCTGTAAAGTGAAATAGCCAGCCCTAAGGGTCCGATGTCCACGCTACAAGAGTTTCAGGAGGTTTTACGCTGAACTGATGCCAGCATGATACTATGGACCGAATGTACTGGAGGTGCTTGTGCATTCCTGGCACATCTGGTTTAGGATCATATAAAGGGAACACATTTCAGTGCTCTGGGGTCACTCTGTATTATAAACCAAGGCTTGGTAACTGGAGGAAACTTGCTTCAAAAGCAAATATACATGCACCTGACGATGCTAAAGGGTGCTGAAGTCTTTGCATTCGTTAGGTTTGCCATTCCCTTTGCACAGAACTGCACTGGTTTTGCTGCCAAGGCCCTCCTCCAGCCACGCCGAGGAGACAGACAGTGCCCGAGACACACAATCGCGCCATTCATGGCACAGAAATGAGTTCAGCTGCGTGAAAATTTTGAAAACTGAGCAGGATTTTTTTCAGTAAAAAAGGTACCTTACGGCATGGAGTTGATTACACAAATTATTCCTTTAAGCTACATGACGATCAGCTCCCAGTTATCAGTGGAAAGCTATGCAAAGTGCAGAGCAGAAAAGTGCAGACACCAGTGCAGATCCAACGCTGCAATGTGCTGCACAATGACGAGAAGATGGATGCCCCTACCGAGTTTCCTAGGCACACTTCAGATCTGGAACCTGGAACAATGCCTTGGTTTAGCTCAATACTGGACCCTTGCTAATAAATCCTTTCAGAGATCCTATCTAGCTTTCCACAGTGCCAGCTTGTGTATCCCTCCAGTGCACTCCAGAGCTAGGTCCACCAGGAAACATGCTACAGAGATGTCCAGGTGGGTGTAGGAAGAGGTAACCTGTGTCTGCTGGGCACAGTCATCTGAGTTTAGTGCCAGTCCTGTTGACTCAGCAACAAAGGCATCAGCAACTACCTCAGCAGGGCTGGGAAGCTGGAGGAGCAGGATGAGGTAAGGCCCTAGGCTGAAGGGGAGAATGAAGGAGATGGCAGCCAGAGGGCAATTAAGAGGTTGAAGAACATGTCTCAGGCCTGGGAGGTGGTGAGAACAAAGCCGTGGTTGTGGTAGCAGCCCTGGGCATAGGAGGGTGAGGTGAGGAGGCGTGGAGGACATGGTGGCAGTGATGAGTGTCTCCTTGCCTCTCTTTACTGCACTCCCTTTGCATTTTTGGAGAATTTTAATCCATTGTGAGCAGTACTTCAGGAATGAGCAGAGCTGCCATCACCTGCCTTGTCTTCCTGAAACCTGGAGCACCAGGAAGACAGTGCAGATACCCCCACCAGCTCAGCAGCACTGACCTCACACAGCTGGATTTCTCTGGATGAAACCTGCGTCACTTGGATTTATTTATGTATTTCCAGCATGGCCCAGTCCCGAGTCACCGCAGATGGTAGGGAACTGACAACTTGATTTCATCTTTCTAAAACTTGTACTTACCATAGTTTTCCCCAAGCATAGTTGAACAGATACTTGTCAAGTGTGCTGGCAAATTCCTATAGTTAAGAAAACTACCTAACATATTTTCAGGCCATTGTAACGCTCCCAAAGAAACCAAAGTAATTTTAATATATTCAACTGCAATGTTTTCATGTGGAAGTCTGTCCTTTGGTAATAATTTGCTCTGTAATTCCCAAGTAGTATGCAATGATTTCAAGTCCTTAAAAGATCTTATTTTTTATTTTTGCCCATCTGCATTTGTTTGCAGCTACTTTCATTCAGGTGATAAGGCAGACTGTAACACAAGCGTTCCTTGCATTAGTACTACAAACAAATATTTGAGGAAAGTTACTTAAACAATAACGTCTGCTTATGCTAAAAATAGCTTTTTATTTTTCCTCTAGTGATCTCTGTCAACACCCTGGCTCCACTGTTCAAGCACAGGCCTGTGCAACTTACACCCAGTGGCCAGAGGCAGCTTGCAGCATGTTTTATCCCACTCACACCAGCGACACACAAACAGGTCAGTACATTTTAACAAGCTGCTGTGCATAACAAGTTCCTGGCAAGTGATCTGCAGAAGGCTCTTGAGAACACAGTCACTCCACCATCACTCAACCTGCAGTGAGCAGGCAGAAAACTGCTGGCCAGGGGGAGGAATGGGCTTGGTCAAAACTGGGAGAAGTTGAGTGCCCTGAGTGGAGGCCAGGCTGGGAGAGGACGTGGTGAAGGCAAGAAGCATGGGGAGCACGGGGTAGGGACTGCTTTGGGAAACTGAATATAAAAGAAAAGGTTGGGGGTTGTGCTGGTGGAAGCTGGTGTGCCCCCCATGCTTTTAACAGGGAGCGGGGTGAGGGTGTGTGAACAGGGTGGTACAGCCCATCTCAGACACCTGCACCTCAGCTACAGCAAGTGGGGGTAACCCCCTGCAACACCCGCACCTCAGCTACAGCCCGTGGGGGTAACCCCCTGCAACACCTGCACCTCAGCTACAGCCCGTGGGGGTAACCCCCTGCAACACACCTGGGAACAAACCCCAGGAACCTTGTAAGTCTGCAACATAATGTTGGTAAATCAAAACATCTAGTGATCCAGCCCTTCATTTGAATTCTGCAGGCCTGTTATTTGCAAACAAGAGGTTTCAAATTATTCAAATTAAATTCAAATTATTTCGAGTGAGCTTTTCCCCCCCCCCCCGCCTTTTTAATGTATTTCTCAAAGACAGAACATTCCTGCATATGAAGAATTGGGGCTGAGCCAGGCGAGCACCGTGAAGGAACACTTTCTTACCGAACCACTCCTAACCGATGCTGCTTCTTCTCAAAGACGTTGCTACTCTCCTACAACCCACTTAACTTTGTTTCCACCGCGACCTGCCGCTTCGTAAACACCCAGCTCCCATCCCCGTACGCGCTCGGATTGAGGGAGACCCCGGCCAGGTAGCGGGCACCCTGCGGGCACAGCTCCCTCCGGTAGCGGAGGGATGGCCGGGGCCCCCGGTAGAGCCGGGTTGGGCTCTCAGC
>VZTM01042008.1:151486-192468 GCA_013400555.1 Jacana jacana | reverse complement strand
TCGCCTCCCGGTGCGGTGGGGGTGCGTGGGGCCGCCGTGGCCCGCGGAGCTGGGGCCTCTCCCGCCCGCCCCAATCCCGTGGGACCAGGCGTTTCCCCAGCAGGTTGGCGCGGCCTGGGTGCCAGCCTGCCATTAGCATCTCTTATAAACCTTTGATTTCCTCACGGTGCTCGGTACCGGGGGTGCTCTGCAGCAGCCTCCCGCGGTCACAGCGAGCCGGAATGCAAGGAACGTGTCAGCATCAGGCCCCGAAACCCTTTATCTGGTTAAAGTTGTATTAAAGGTGCTGTCGTTTACAGTATGTGTGAAAATGTGCCTGTGGAGATAGTATACGGAACAATGTGAGGAGGAGAAGCTCAACACCAGCCAGCAATGTGCACTCGGAGCCTAGAAAGCCAACCCTATTCTGGGCTGCATCAAAATAAGCACGGGCAAGGGAGGTGACTCTGCTCCTCTACTCGGCTCTGGAGAACCCACCTGGAGCACTGCGTCCAGCTCTGGAGCCCCCGACATAAGAACAACCTGGATCTGTTGGAGTGAGTCCAGAGGAGGGCCATGAAGATGATCAGAGGACTGGAGCACCTCCTGTGAAGACAGGCTGAGAGAGCTGAAGTCATACAGCTTGAGGAAGAGAGGGCTGTGGGAAGACTTTATAGCAGCCTTCCAGTACCTGAAGGGGGGCTACAGGAGAGATGGGGAGGGACTCTTCATGCAGGAGTGTAGCAATAGGACAAGGGGTGATGGTTTAAAACTGAAAGAGGGGAGATTGAAATCATATATTAGGAAGAAATTCTTTACTGAGAGGGTGGTGAGGCACTGGAACACGTTGCTTGGAGTTGTGAATGCCCCATCCCTGGAAGTGCTTAAGGCCAGGCTGGATGGATGGGGCTTTGAGCAACCTGCTCTAGTGGGAGCTGCCCCTGCTCATGGCACAGGTTTGGAACTTGATGAAGTCCCTTCCAACTCTAACCATTCTATGATTCTGTGATTTAAGTAATGTGTTTTAGAAACAGATGATACTGAGGATGAAAGTTTTTATTTGCATTCCTTTCCAACAATAATCTGTCTCTCAGCTTTTTATTAAAACACCTGCACCAGAGTCCTTCATCCCACATAAGCCTGCAGTATGTTCTGCACTTTCTGATTTCCAGGAAAAGGAGGCACTGGTGTAGGCAAAAGACTGGAATACATCAGGAGTAATATTTCAGCTGCAAATGCATTGAACGTATAGCAGAATACCTTGTGTTACCTTCACTGGACACTATTAGAGGGAGACTTGAAATCCTACACATCAGGGTCTGAGATCTTATTCACCCAATGGAATCTATCCAGAAAGGAAATCAATTAAAATCCATTATTCACACCCCGTGAGCTCTTCCAGGCACCTAATGCACTCTAAGAGCCAGTGTTATTTTACAAATTGTGCAGGTTTAATAGGAATAATATACAAGTTAAAATGGCTAGCTGCAAACTGTATACTCTGGTGCTTGTTCTATATTATTAATTACACTTACTCACTTGAGATGTGCTTGCATCTACATTCTGCTTCCAGCAGCAGCATCTGAATTTCTACTCTTGAAACCAACCCAGAACTGTAGCCCTTGGCTTCAGGTTATTGGTGCCAGTTAAGAAAACTAAAGCATTTGGAGCTCACATTTTTCAGGATTCAATTCTAATTTTAATTAGTGTTCATGCCTTGGATTTTGATTTGGGATCCCCTTCACCTCTCATTCTTATTATTGTGGTTTTAGGTTGTATGATGCTATTCATAGAATCATAGAATTGCGAGGTTGGAAAGGCCCTACAGGATCATCTAGTCCAACCATCCTCCTGTCACCAGTACTGAACTACTAAATCATGTCTTGTAGCACCCCGTCCAGAGGCTTCTTGAACACCACCAGGGACGGTGACTCCCCCACCTCCCTGGGCAGGCCATTCCAGTGCCTGACCACTCTTGGGGAGAAAAAGTCTTTCCTGACATCTATTCTAAATCTCCCCTGGTGCAACTTGTGGCCATTCCCTCGAGTATTGAGTTAATCTACAAGGGTATCTAAGAAAAGCCTCATGACTACTACTGTACCTCAGCACAATATATTTAGGCAAGTAGATTACTAAAACTGACCAAACCACTTTACAGTTATCACTTTCATTTCTTAACTCCAAAACTCCTAAGCCTCAAAGACAAAAGCAGAAATTTGACTGAACAGCTATTAGCAGTGTGATGGACAGGGGCAGAAAAGGTGCTTGCTTTTCTGAAAGCTTTTTTCTATAAGGACACAAATCACTTTTTTCTCTTTGCAGGCCTCTAAATATATATTTAAAAATGGGCTGTCGCAAAGACAGAACTATAAAAGATATATAGATATGGCAGATATGGAACACGAGGTTTATTTCCTGTTTGTCTCTCAAAACTGTCTCAGTGATAAACGAAACAATTTAAAAAAAAGCCTGCCATAAACAGAGAATGTAAAAGGCTGCATACATATAAAAATGCAATTTCCTGAATCCCTTCCTCAGCAAGTTCTGTGTCTGCTAATGAGCACATCAAAGGAGGCGGCATTAGATAAGCTATACTGAAGAGAAGAAAAGAAACCAGTGACCAGACATGGGACGTCGCAGAGCAAATTAGGAGACAGGTAACAGGACATGTAAGAATACTGCAGAAATTACACTGACATGTGCTAGCCTTTGGTTTGAGGAACTACCTTGATTTAGGCACCACAATTCATGTGAATCATTGTCTCTTAAGACCAAGCAGGCAGGTTACCCAAGCCCAGGTGGTGTGAGCAGAACCTACAGCCACGTGGTTTATTTACCCTGATGTTCTCACTGTTTCCATGCGCACCCAAGTGTGTGTTTAGAGGTTATCCTGTGGTTTAGAGATCTTTTCTGGAGAACTGTTTGAGCTGTGAGCCAAGCTGTGTGGCCTACATGCAGGACTGTGAGAAGAGAAGCAAAATCAGCCTTAGTGCTGTCACAAATACTTGTGTCCTCTCTGAAAAATGAATGAATACGAGTTGTAGCCTGAGTGAAGAAAAGCTCCAGTATTACAACCTGCACAAACTTCTGCTTCATGACCTCGAGTCTGGATGAGACAAGCTTTAAGACAAAAGCCCAAATCACAGCACAGGTAACTTTCACGTTAGAAAAAGCTTAAGTTTTTTTATCAGCTATGGCTGGGATATTTGTGACAGCTCAGACTTGACTAAGTAAATGACACAAACTTGGACTTCTGCAGCTCCGGGGGAAATAATTCAAGGCCAGATTTGAATCCAGTGAAATCAGTAGGGGAATTCTCAGGTCCTCAGTGCTGTTTACTAATTATGTGTAGTTCTGAAAGGAAAGCAGTGATTTATTATTTTGAAAGAGGGGGCATATTGTACCACTGGTACATGGAAAAAAAAGAGTGAAAAAGATTAACCGTTCCACAGACATGAATGGTATTGGAAAAAAAGAGAGAGAGAAAAAAAGGAAAAACCCAAACATCAAGACAAGTTATATCCCTCATCCAACAAAATAGTAGGAAAAGAGATGATGGCTCAGAGTGGCTTAGAATGAATCCTTGCCTTTCACCCTTCACTCTGTCTGCTACAAGTTATATTAATCAATGAATAACGGCGAAGTTTCTTGCTAGGGAAAACTGCCTGGTCTGGCAACTTTGGCTTTTCATAATTTATGACAGTGTCTTGTTTGTTCCTCAGCTTAAAGCTGCCTGCTCTGCAATACTCTGTATCTAGAAGGCATCTATTAGTACATTCCTGCCTACTTCAGGAAGATAAGAAGAAGCAGAGGGAAATCCTGCCGAGAGCAAACCCCAAATGATTAGCTGCCAAAGCAGCTGGAAAGAACTACTATGTTGGGAAGAACTGGTAAAGAGGGATCAGTGTGGTATACCTTGGATTTCCCTGGCATGTGTAACACAGGACTCAAGCAGTGCTTCCCTCACTACCACTGCATGGGCTAACATGAACCTGTCAATATTCAGGAAGAACAGTCTTTGAAAAGTCTTCAAAACAAGGGTACACCGCAGACATGATAAAGCCAATTACACTAAAGTAGTATGAACACTGGACCTAAGAGAGGAAATTCCATTTCTGAAGTTACTAAAAAATCAAAAGTGTAGTTCTGTCAGTACCTCAGTAATCTTAAAATCTTGCTGAATGAAACTAAAAGGAAGAACTTTGGTGGGACTAAACTGGTCTAATGATTGAAGTTTAAAACGTGACACTCTTTCCCAGCTCCGAATATGTGCCTGTATATATTTTTTTTCCACTGGTTAGAGCTAAAACAGAGTACCTTGATGATGGCTGTTCAGTTTCAGCTTGGAAAATATGATTTAATTTGCAATTTTCTTTTTAAACTACAGAGACATTTTATAAAAAGTAGGCAAATATGCTTCCCAAACATTACCATCTGTCAGAAAGTTAGGTATTCATAGTCCTACTATAGTACAGCATACAAAGAAATAGAAAAATAGCAGGGGAAGGCATAAAAATGTCATTGATTGTAAGATCCCATGGGCAGCACTTGGTGGTGGGCTGAGACGACCACGTTTGGGCCCAGTGCACAGCCACCCTGTGCTATTGGGCAGCCAGCAAGCCCCTGAGGCTAGAGCCCCTCATGACTTCATGGCCCAGGGGCAAGAGCTGGGGAAAAATAAATGCTCCCTGGGTATGTTAATTCATTTAAAACCTATTTTTGCTTTTGATTCTTAAATGATCAGCTATGAATTTCTAATTTGCACGAGTGTAAGAGCTTGACTTCGTTTGCTTCACTAAAATCTGGCATCCCCGGAGGGTATTTTTTCCTTTTTCTCCCTAAGTCTACAGCTTGCCTCGGCACAGCCAGGCACCCTCCTGTGAAATGGTACCATTTAATTTGTAGTGGAACTGACAGTGCAGTTTGGGATTAAAAAGTCTGGAGTGTTTCATGTTGTTTCCTAGGAAACCTTAGAAAGCCTGGAATCACCAAACTGTAACGCTGTCTGCAGAAGAAACTTGTTATTTTGGATCTAGACTGGGGATCTGCCTGGGATCCAGCCCAGGCCTTGGGATCACCTTTCCCCTAACAGATTCATAACAATCCAGCTGACCCTGAAAACCAGATTCTGAAATACTTAACGAATTTTTCCTTACCTACCTCATCGTGGTTAAGTGCCCAGAATGTTTGTGACTTTTATAACTTTACTAAGGAAATGACTCAAAGCTAGAAACCTTTCTCTACGTTTGAATTTGGCATTGTCCATACCAGGCTTTACACACTGGAGAGCTTTTAGAGCTGTAACTTAACGAAATGAATCCATAAACTCATGTTAGAATATAAAGGACTGGCACATTCAATCAATGTATGCAAGTTCTCCAAACTTCACTAATTTAAACCTCCTTATCTTTTGGTTCATTTGTATAAAATACATTTTATTTCTTTGAGAGGGAAGTTCTTTCTACACGTGGATTGAGAAACGCCGATGCAATCAACCAACAAATAAATGCTCTTATTTTCTGGATTTCATTAAAGAAATGCAGTTTTATTATTAACAAGAATTTTATATTTTTCATAGAATTTTCATGCACTAAAAAGACAAAAAGTATAAAATTTCTTAATGTTCCCTGAGCAGCAGCAACTTTGCCCTTGAGCACAAACGCAGTCAATCAGTATGTCAGGTCAAACAGCAGACTCAAACTATTATTTAAGCCTGCAAGAGCACAGATATGCACATGTACATGAAAAAAAAGGTCTTCGAAAATTATATAGTCAATTGTATTAATTATGACTTCTAAAAGAATAATGCACAGACATTTTTAACAGACTTGAAAAATAATGCACTGGTATAATGAAACTTGAGCTTCTGGGAAGAAGCTCAGCATCTGCTATTCTTTCTCCACAGAAACATTATTTCAGAAAACAATCACAGCCCTATTTTCATTCCTGGTACATGGGGTTGTTTTCTGACCCGTTTCCTCTATTTCCATGTCATTTCAGTATTTCTTTGTGAAGAACATTAAAACAATAAAGGAATCTATTGATTGGGTCACCTCTTAGGGGTTCTATAGAGATTCCCCCGATTACGAGCTCCTTGAAATCCTTGTAAGGAGTTGATGATGTACAAAAAAAAAGCCAGTGCAGACTCATTAAGCAGACCAGACTTCTATGGTCCGTGTATTTCTCTGCTGTTTAGCTCTAATGTAGCCTATTTAACTGAACAGTGCAATAACAGACTTCAGATATCAAAGAAAACCACTTTGGTGATAGAAAATAGAATTAATTTGTCAGTTTGGTAATTTCAGAAGAAATACTGCAGAGTTTTGGAAGGTTGAGAACACCAGGGCTTTTAACTCTGTTTTGAACATAACAATCAAAGGCAGGATGGGGTTTGGATGATGATGTTCCTGGCTCTTCTCCCCTTGCAAAATCCACTTTAATTAGCTTTATAAATGGAATGTAAGATGGGTATTGGCCACAGGGTGCCTTGGAAAAAATACAAACTGTAGACTTAGATATAAGTAATTAGGGGGTTTAATAAAAAAAAGCAGGCATACAGTACCTTCTACCAAGATGTAAGTGCTTTACTAACTCTAATTAAGCTATGAGATACAATTATCTCATTTGACAGAGACTGTTTATTATTCTTAACTCTTTAACAGCAGCACTGACAGCCTAAGTGACCTTCTCAAACCTACAAAAAGGCAATGAAAAATAACTTACCTGTCCCTTTACTGCCAGTGTTCTCACTTGGATCAGAAAAGCATTTTCAAAGGCCATCAGCCTTTTTTTCCTTCAGTTTGTTGCAACTATCACTTTATGGAAGAGATGTTCCATTCAAACCAGGTTCTATTGAAAATCTCTACGTCTTGCCACTGGCATTACAGAACCACAGAATGACGGAATGGTGGGGGCTGGAAGGGAACTTAAGACCATCTAGTCCAACTCCCCTGCCAAAGTAGGGTCACCTTAGAGCAGGTTGCACAGGAACACATCTGGGCAGGTTTTGAATATCTCCAAAGAAGACTCCAGCACCTCTATGGGCAGCCTGCCTCAATGCTCCGTTACCCTCAAAGTAAGGACATTTTCTCTCATGCTCAGATGGAATTCCCTGTGTTCCAGTTCATGTCCATTGCCCCTTGTCCTGTTGCTGGGCTCCACCAACAAGAATGCATCTCCATCCTCTTGACACCCACCCTCTATATATTTGTAAGCATCCATGAGATCCCCTCTCAGTCTTCTCCAGGCTAATCAGACCCAGGTCTTTAAGCCTTTCCTCATAGGAGAGTTGCTCCATTCCTTTGATCATCTCTGTAGCCCTCTGCTGAACTCTCTCGAGTAGTTCCCTGTCCTTTAACTGAGAAGCCCCAAACTGGACACAGTGCTCCAGAAATGGTCTCATCAGGGCAGAGTAGAGGGGGAGGGTGACCTCCCTTGACCTGCTGCCCGCGCTCTTTTTAACGCACCATAGAAGACCACTGGCCGCCTTGGTTACAAGGGTACATTGCTGCCTCAGACCCTTTTTGTCTGTAGATTTATCAACTTCTTTGTTTAGGGAGTTAAAAATCTTCAGTTAATGCTTAAAAGCAGACGTGATTTTCATGAAGCATCTTGCCTCGTGTTTAGCCATTGCTTGCTTAGACATCTTTCCAGCGCTCAGGCCCTGCTGCCGTTTTATTTCCCTGTGGTGTTAAACACCACCATCCTTTTGAGATTTACTTCTAAGGGAACTCACGTATCGTGTGTGACAGAGACGCGGGGGCCAAACAGGCTGGAGAACTTCTTCCACAACAAATACCGCCCAGGCTGAGCCCTCCACGTTGCCCCCTTAGAGATCAGGGCTGCCACCTCAGCCAGTGCCACGACAAGGGCAAAGAGGGCCCAGCGGCAGCATCGCCCGTTCCCAGTTCCCTCAGCTCGGCTGGGGAGGAGACCGCGGGCAAAACCCGCCCAGCCCGGAGGGACGCACTGCCGCTGCCTGCCCCGCCACTCCACCGAGCGCCCCCGGGGCTTTTCCGTGGAGGCGTGCGGCGGCCGTTAACGCCTCACTGACAACCGCCGCGCTGTGAGGAGAGCCCGCCCGGCGCTGCGGCGGGGGCGCGCCCCTAACGGCCTCGGAACTCCGCACGGAGGGAGAGAGGGGAGAGAAGGCGGCGGGGGGTGCAGCCCAGACCCCGCAGAGCCACCACAGCGGGAAGAGGAGACCGGACAGCACAGTGGCAGCCACAACACTAGGACCACCGTCGCTAGGACCACAATGCGCAGGCGCACAGCCCCTAACGAGAAAGCTCTGCCTCCCCCGTGACATCACCCGCCTACTGTCCAATCAGAAGCCGCCCCTTTGGCGGCGCCAAAAGCGGGCGCGGGCNCGCCGCGGCTCCGGTGCGAGGGGCAGATAGCGTTGGTGGCGGCCCCCCGTTGCCCCATTCAGACCCAAACCCGGGGGGGGCGGTGTGAGAAAGGCGGCCAGCCGGCTCCACTGGGGCGGGTGGTCCCTCAGCGCCCTGCGAGCGAGCGGCGGCCGGGAAGCGGGCCTGGCAGGGGTCGTTGCTGGGCTCTGCCTTCCGTCTCCGGCCCCTTGGGCTACCGGAGGACAGTTGGCTCCGGCCTGTTCCAAGGGAAGGCTTGTCTGTCCTCAACCCGCCGCACCGGAGTGCGGTGGGTGGGAAAAAGGGATCCTTCACCGCCTTCGTGGTGTGCTCGGTTGCGCAACGCTGACCTTTTCATTACACGGTGGAAGCGCAGCTGTGCCGAGGGGAAAGGGCTGAAGCCTTTTTACGGGGTGACAGGCGGGGCAAAAAGCGCAGGGGAAGTAGAAGTTTGAGAGGAAAAGACTCTTGCCAAAGTCGTCAGGCTTAATACTTTTCTTCCATGTAGCCCAGCTTCTTTGGGCGCGGGTGGGAGTGGAGGGGGAAGCAGCACCCCGTGCTTTATTTCTGGCCTCGGTACTTTGGTGGTTTGCTCGGTGCAGTTGGTAGCACCGGCAGGACGGTAGCTGAGGCGCAGCCTCTGGTTTGCGGTGCTGGTACTGAGGTACTGCCGACAGACGGAATACAGGTGTCCTTGACTAATGTAAACACAAATAGAGTTCAAACGGCTGACCTGGATTCTAAAGCATTTCGTTTTCCATGTAGCATATGGATAAAGTGGTGTGAATGCCTCAATTTTTAAATAGAACCACGTTTAAAATGATCGTTAACGAAAGGAAAACAAGCTTAAAATAATATACTTCATTTAAATTACCTCCTAAGACTAACACTGTACACAGTCTAAAAGTTTGTAGGTTCTTGACTAGTGAAAAACAACAAAGCCAAGGTTTAACCAGCTCTTGTTGCAGTGTGGTGACAACTTTTGATAAGGGCAGTTTCTTCTGCAGACAACGCTCCTCATTAGTCTATCAATGAAAACTGTACTGGTCAAGTGAAAAGACAGCAGTTCTCTCCCTTTGCTGACTATTAATTAAAACACTTATAAAACCAAACCAACCTGACCCATAACAAAAAGGTATGATACTGTTATTGTATTAAGCGTTTTTGATAACTTAATCCTGTGAAAGTTTTTAAAAAATACTTGTGTTTTAACCATTTTGTTGGAGTGCAGGTTTCTGTTGAACTAAGTGCTTGGCACTGGTTATTAACACAAAGTACATTGCAATAGTATTCTTCCACGAGGGTGGTTCTTGTCTCAATGTAGGCATACAATGTTTTCTACTCTTGCTAAATGAGCAGGTATATGTTAAAAACCCCTGATGCTCAGACTGGTAATATTTTACACATCCACATATACCTGTGAGCCAATGAGAATAGCCTTTCATTTAGAGTAGTAAAAACCACAAACACAGAGGCTTTAAAACACTTTAAAAATATCAGCCTCACATCAGTCTGAATAGGAAAAGTATTTTGATGTCTTNGCGATGCCCAGTAGGAAGGTACCTGCGTGCGCGCGGTGGCGAGAGGGGAGGGGGGGGCTCGCGCTCCGGTGGGCCGGGAGCCTGAGGGAGGGGAGCAACAGCCGCCGGCAACCGCCGCCCCGGCCTTTCCCTCAGGCTGCCATCCCGCCGNGGGTGGGAAAAAGGGATCCTTCACCGCCTTCGTGGTGTGCTCGGTTGCGCAACGCTGACCTTTTCATTACACGGTGGAAGCGCAGCTGTGCCGAGGGGAAAGGGCTGAAGCCTTTTTACGGGGTGACAGGCGGGGCAAAAAGCGCAGGGGAAGTAGAAGTTTGAGAGGAAAAGACTCTTGCCAAAGTCGTCAGGCTTAATACTTTTCTTCCATGTAGCCCAGCTTCTTTGGGCGCGGGTGGGAGTGGAGGGGGAAGCAGCACCCCGTGCTTTATTTCTGGCCTCGGTACTTTGGTGGTTTGCTCGGTGCAGTTGGTAGCACCGGCAGGACGGTAGCTGAGGTGCAGCCTCTGGTTTGCGGTGCTTGTGTCGGTACTGAGGTACTGCCGACAGACGGAATACAGGTGTCCTTGACTAATGTAAACACAAATAGAGTTCAAACGGCTGACCTGGATTCTAAAGCATTTCGTTTTCCATGTAGCATATGGATAAAGTGGTGTGAATGCCTCAATTTTTAAATAGAACCACGTTTAAAATGATCATTAACGAAAGGAAAACAAGCTTAAAATAATATACTTCATTTAAATTACCTCCTAAGACTAACACTGTACACAGTCTAAAAGTTTGTAGGTTCTTGACTAGTGAAAAACAACAAAGCCAAGGTTTAACCAGCTCTTGTTGCAGTGTGGTGACAACTTTTGATAAGGGCAGTTTCTTCTGCAGACAACGCTCCTCATTAGTCTATCAATGAAAACTGTACTGGTCAAGTGAAAAGACAGCGGTTCTCTCCCTTTGCTGACTATTAATTAAAACACTTATAAAACCAAACCAACCTGACCCATAACAAAAAGGTATGATACTGTTATTGTATTAAGCGTTTTTGATAACTTAATCCTGTGAAAGTTTTTAAAAAATACTTGTGTTTTAACCATTTTGTTGGAGTGCAGGTTTCTGTTGAACTAAGTGCTTGGCACTGGTTATTAACACAAAGTACATTGCAATAGTATTCTTCCACGAGGGTGGTTCTTGTCTCAATGTAGGCATACAATGTTTTCTACTCTTGCTAAATGAGCAGGTATATGTTAAAAACCCCTGATGCTCAGACTGGTAATATTTTACACATCCACATATACCTGTGAGCCAATGAGAATAGCCTTTCATTTAGAGTAGTAAAAACCACAAACACAGAGGCTTTAAAACACTTTAAAAATATCAGCCTCACATCAGTCTGAATAGGAAAAGTATTTTGATGTCTTTAATATCTTTTCCCCCCGTGTGCATGTTGACAGTGTGGAAGGAAGTCCACCAGCTCATTGTGACTGTAGTCACACAATTTAAATTTGTTCACAAATGGTTACGACTTCATGAGGTCCTTTCTTGGGGTCATACATATTCTTGTGACTGGTCTGTGGAAAGTAGTGTGCTCGTTTTCATAGGAATAAAAAATTGATCTTAGCTTGAAAAAAAAATAATTAAGCACTATGGTTTTGATTCTGCAACCTTGATTTAAATTCTTACTTGAGGGTTTAAAATGCAAATCTGTTTGCTCTATAAACAGTAACCACACTTTCAGGAATGTGGTATTGTTAATACTGAATTTTGCTGAAAATGAGGTGCCTGTTGTCACATTCAGCTTTGTGCTGTCTTAACATTGGGCTTTTGGAGCCCCAGATGCCTTTCTTTTAGTTTCTAAGTACTTTTATGTGAGGTTTATGAGGACCAGGGTGGAAGAGGGTGGCTGTTGGTCGGTGTTCGATATTGCTGTGTACTTTTATGCAATTGTTCCCTTTAAAAGTGTTGGGTTTTTTTTTAAACCACGAAAAGTCTCTGGAAACTAGAGCTACAATTTTCAGCACTTTATTGTTTGTTCTGCTCTGTGTTTGGGAAGAATGCAGTAATTGTGTTTGAATACTTTTGAGTGATGCTCAAGTGACATGCCTAACTTCTGAATTTCCATGTCAGTAGCAAGAGTAGTTCATGTAGAGAAATGTTTTGTGATTTTTTTTTTTAGGTCCTTCAGCTTATGCTGCTTTTGATATTAGAGAAGCTGAAGTGTCAAAAATGTCACTTGTGTATGAGAGAAATAATATATTGGGTAATGTTTTCCCTGGTTCATTGAGTGGCTTTTGGAGCAGACCCAAGAAATTGGGGTTCTCTGGAGTGTAAAGCACTGAGTAGTGAGTAGTCTTTGAACCTACAGGCCCAGGGACTTTATACAGGGTATTTCTGGGTAACAAGAATTTGGCATAAGTAACAATATTGATTAGTTGAGTGGAGATGTTTTAGATAGAGCCATCTATTTAAAAATTAAATCCACCCCCCTGGCCTCATACTTTTAGTAGTCTGGTACATAATCACTATGTCTTATGTCTATGTATAGAGTTTCCTGAGTGCATCTCTGTTTTCCTCACACCTACACCCATATAGGCTGATTTACCTTTCTCTCTTTGGAAATAACTAACAGAGTAATGGGGGAAGTATTAGTTGCTGTGCCTTTTACGTGGAGGGTTTAATCCTAATTCCACTGACACAAGTAGGAGTAATTTAGTTGTGGTTTTTTTTTTTTTTTCACTCCCTTGGAAGGATCTGTTCCAGAGGGAAAACACAATGCTTTTGTTAACATAGGCCAACAAACAGTTTCTACATGAGGTAGCCACACTAGTCTCCCCCTTTTTTAACTCCAAACTTCAGAAGTCCTGTTTGTCTTCAGATGTTCTATGCAATTCACAAGATTGTTTGCCTGACTCTTTGTTTTGTAATTAATCTTGATTTTTATGAGGTATGCCAGGTCTACGTGCTCCAGCTCTTTTAAGTCTGATCCAGGGATTTATTTTTGTTTTAATACCAATGTCTTGTTTCTAGACACTTCATACATAACATTAATAAGTTGCACAAGATATTTTTTATGTGCCCCATTTTTACTCCAGAGGAAAAAGGTGATTAACCTTGTGATTCAAGGTTAGGAGAACTTGCTGTTGTTACTGCATTTCTTTGGGTACAGCAGGGCCTTCAGATTAGCTTCATTATAAATATTTATTCCTGAGAATAAAAGTTTCTTAAAATGTTAGCTTCTCTGTTGCCTTGCAGCCGGCTGGAGTGGAAGCAAAGTGCCTTTAAAACTTTCCATTTCTGCATGTCAGCTGACTGCTCCTGCAACAGAGGTCCTTGGACACCACACCTCTGTGCTAGGGTGTAGGGAAACAGCAGCCCTGGCATCTCCACAGGGGAAGGTGACGGTGCCCTCCCTGGAATGGACACCATCCCACCATGCCTGATGGCCAAGAACCAAACAGAGGCCCCACATGGCTACTCCCAGGTCCCTTGCTCCCCAGGCTGTGGACATGCTGCCTTGCACTTGGCATCCCTTTACTGCAGCACATTTGTAATTTGTGTGTGTGTGGAAAGTGTGGTCACTGTGTTTCCCTCCTGTTCTTTGGGTTGTAGTTTTCATCCAGAGGGAATCATCTAGTGTCATTAGTATCCTTGAGAGGTTTTCCTCTGACTGGTTTGTCTTGTAACTTCGTATCTTATGGCATTCTGGGACCTGTGTGTATCTGAAACTCTTACCTATTACACACAATGTTCATATTACATATATTTAGGAAAAACACATCTCTGTGATTTATATCTGCATATCAACGTTACTTTATACATGTGTAGATGATGCACTTTTAATGTGTTTTTTTATTAAAACAAAATTTGGTGCGTATGTGGGAATGTGTTCATGTGTATCCATGCATATATATCTGCGTGCAGGCAGTGCTACTGTGGCAAACTCCCCATCCAGTAGGTGTGGAGTGAATCGTGAAATGTAGGTCCAATTACTCGAGTTCACATTAGACATTTATATAGAGAGATTTTAATTTTCAGGGAGTTTGGGGTGGGGAGGAGTTGTCTTTAGGGTCTGGGTTTTTTCACTTTTTTTTTTTAAGGTGGTGTAGGATGTGGGAAATGGTGGAAAGGTGTCTGTGTTAAAGGCATGGAGCTGTAAGTCACAGCTGTCAATATCAACAATCCAGTCCATCCCTTTTCCCTTTCTCTTCCCTCTAAATGTTTTTTTTTTCCCCTAGAAATCTGTGGTAGCTGAAGAACATCTTATACAGAGGGTTCATTTCTTTACTTTCTTGTTCTGGGACTTCAGGAATTGTTTTCAGTTTTTCTCTGTGACTATAGTGGCCATGAATGTCTGTGTGGTGGTAGCAAAACCTCTCAGACTTTCCCCTATTTGGGGAGCAGGATGCATGGGGAGACACAGAGGTAATTAACCAGAACTGTCAGCAGTACTGACAGTTTTTCAGGTTGTATGTAATTAAGCTGACATGGTGTCAAGGAGCTGCTGGAGTGGTCCCACTGGTCCTTGTATCCTCTCTTCCACTACTGTACCAGCTGTACATAACTAATGCTTCTTCCCAAAGAAGTTTTTTGCTGGTTTTGTTCTCTGTCACTATGCAAGAGCCAAGCTCTTGAGAAGGGTGGGAGGGGACTCCAGTCGTTTCTGGTTTGACAAACCAGACATCCCTGTAGAACTGCCCTGAAAGCCTGAGCAGCCCTGCCCTTATCCAGGCTAGCAAAGTGAGGATTAAATAACTCTTCTGTTGCTGCCCTTGAGTCTTAAAACTCTCTTTTTTTGTCTGTTTCAGCCATGATGTCTAGTGCCTCTAAAGGAATATTCCCAGCTGTTTAAGAGCCAGTCCCAGTGCCACTTCAGATTGTACTCTAACAATACAAATAGAAGCATAACCATCTATGCCAGCTTTGTTCTGTTTAGCATTATTTTTTTAATCTTGCAGACTGCAAGCATACTCTCTCTATATGCACCGTAGCCCTTCTTACCTAGGGAGGGGGAGTTTGCATGTAGTTTTATCCTGCCTGGTTTTATATGGCATTCCCTTCCCAAATCTTGATAGTTGTGCACCACTGGTCATACCTCAGCTGCCACATTTGGCTGTTCATCCCCTGCCTCTTATGCTGTGCTCTTTCTCTGTTCCATTGGTAGTGCATGGCATGGAGAAGTAGAGGGATTCTGTCTGGCAGGGTATTTAATGATTTTAAGAATAGCATGGATGAGAAACTTAACAGAGTAATTCTGTAGTTCAATGCTTATTTGGCTTCCTAACAATTGAAATATATTACAGAGTCTGGTTTATGTAACTCTTTGTGCATGCATTTGTGGGGCTTTTTTGCTTGTTTGCAACTGTTTCTGCTTTTAATTGACCATCAAAACCATTTTAAACCCATGTGTAATTGGTAGTGTTATTACTTGCACAGATACACATTTTTCAAAACTGGAATGACCCATGTAAGAAATAAGCTTAGATGAACTGTATTTTGCACTGTAAATTTTTGTCTGCAAAATCATATTGAAGCTATGAAAATCTTGGTTTCAGCAAGGAAGATTTCCAGCACTGGGTAAGGTTTAAAAACAAAACAAAAAAGCAAACTGGAGCCACGGTGTGGTTGAGCCTTGGTGCACCACTGGCTGTTCTGTTAATTCTGAGCTTGGCAGAAGTCATCCACTCGGGGGGACACAGAGGTGAAGCGAACATCTCCAGCTGGAGTGAGGCCTCGCTGTGACATTTTGCCACAGAACCAAAAAATTAGCCCTGACATGTTTCAGTTATTAGTATTTTTCCATCCACACTTTCCTCTGTGCAGGGGCAGCAGTACATGCCAAGAGAATGGCACCACGCAGAGGTTCGTGTCTAAGCTCGCAGGAGATGGAAGCTTGGGCCAGCATCTTTACTGGGAAGAAAGCAAAATTTCAGTTCTCGTTAAATATGTTAACCCTTTTTGTTAAAACCACCAGAGCCTCCTTACTTGACATCGTGTCCTTATTAAAGTGCTTTTTATTCCTTATTCAATATCACATCAGTTTCAAGGTTGTAATACTTAATATTTATTTATTAGTGGGAGCAGTTGTGGGGATAGTTGGACTTTGGTGATAATGACCTCTTGTAGTAGAGGTAGCTTTGTTGTGTAAATACCCGCAGCGATTTTCGAAGAGGCTCTTAGCAAGGTCAGCTGCTGCCAGAGGAAATGGCCCATTTGTTTTACCCTGTCTTCTCACCGTGCAACAATAGGACTGAAGGCTGAAGCAAGATGCTGCTCACTGTATGCTTTGGGAAAGTAGTTGTTCTGTCCTTGTGAGCACTCAAAAGATCTAGAGACAGAGATATTATCAGTTACAAGATGGATGAAGCTGCCAAAGAGGTGGTGTGGTTTTTTGTTTTGTTTTGTTTTTTCTTTTTGCATATGTTTCTTAGTTGGAAGTGTGTGTTACTGATTGACCAACCTGGCTGAAAACGCACATGCTGATTAATGTAACTTTGGGATAACTCTTAAATACAGGTAGGAACTGTAGTTGCTTGAGAGAAAGTATATAAAAAGAAAGACATTTTCAGGCAGATAACATAGTCAACGTGTTCTAAGATAAGTTTCAGTTGAGTGGGCTAAGATTCTTGTCATGGTTAAGATCAGTTTGTAGTATAAACTGGTGCAGAATCTTAAATATAACTTTGGATGTGATACAGGCTATACTCTCCTATGTTAACATCTATAGCGTGAAATTAGCACTGGGGGCTAACCAGCTTCCCATTTCATGACTTATCTAATAGCCTAAGTGAATTCCATGTAAGCATTCCATGTAAGGGGGATGTAACACTTTGTTTACCATTTGGGGGGAAATGGTTGTGAAAACAAAAGTAATTCTTAAAGCTGAAAGAGTCTGTGGCTTTTGTTTAGTTGAGTTTGAATGGAGAGCTGCATAGTGATTACCTAATTTGTCCTCCTCCATAACATAGAATTCAATCAGATTAAATAGGAGCTTGAAGGAACTCTTTAGATAAGTGTATTTTACTGGCCCGTTCCTGTTTAGGATAATATTTTCAGCTTCCCTGGGCAGCTGACAGGCACTACCAATGTGACTTGGGTCAGCAGACAGTACTGTACTTATCAAAAATTAAATTTACCCATGACACTGGGGTGGTTGTTATTAAATAGTGTTGCATAGAAAATGGTTGCAAGTGTTCAAGCCTTCCCTCCCCCCCCCACTCCCCCAGCTTATTAAGAACTGTTGTTTGTATTTGTAAGTATTCGGAAAAAGGAGGGGGTCTAGATGAAGTAAAGCTCACTTGAAAAGAATGTGTACAGGGTGGTTTTTAATGGATATGTTTCCCTTGTAGCGGAAGCGATTTTGGGATACGGAATGCACACCCTTCCCAGATGAGACACCCCTACAGCAGAAAAAATCGTATGTCAGGACGTCAGTGGCTGCTACTTCAATTTCCAATGCGTGGCTTAGATGTGGGGATGGTTTTCAGAGCACTTCAGTGCTGGAGGTAAAATGCTGGTTCACTCAATGGTGTAAGAAAAAGATGCAAACTGACAGCTAAACCAATTTCCATGGTTGACTCAATTATAAGATGTTGGCCTTTTTGTGTTGTTTCTCAATTAACTGTGTATTGTTTTAACTGTCAGATTAGACAAAAATGGAAAGTGAGGTTATGTAAGGGCATTGTCTTAACTTGTTAGTGTAATTTTCTGAGCATATGTTAATATGGTATATTCTAGATAGCACTTTGTACTAGGAAAATTTGAATAATCACCGAATGGTAGTGTTGGAAGGGAACTCCAGAGACCATCTAGTCCTCCAAGCTCTGCCAAAGCAGGTTCACCTAGAGGAGGTTGCACAGGAACGCATCTGGGCAGGTTTTGAATATCGCCAGAGGAGGAGACTCCACAACCTCTCTGGACAACCTGTTCCACTCTTCTGTCACCCTGAAAGTAAATAAGCTTTTCCTTATGTTCAGACAGAATTGCCTGTGTTCCAGTTTGTGTCCATTGTCCCTTGTCCTGTTGCAGGCTGCCACTGGGAGGAGCCTGGCCTCATGCTCTTGGCACCTGCCCTCTACATATCTATAAGCATCAATGAGATCCCCTCTCAGTCTTCTCCAGGCTAAACAGACCCAGGTCTTTCAGCCTTTCTTCATAGTAGAGTTGCTCCAATCGTTTCATCATCTTTGTAGCCCTCTGCTGGACTCTCTTGAGTTCCTTGTTCTTCTTGAGCTGGGGAGCCTGAAACTGTACACAGTACTCCAGCAGTGGTCTCACCAGGGCAGAGTAGAGGGGGAAAATGACCTGCCTCGACCTGCTGCCCACGCTCTTCTTAATGCATCCCAGGGGACTGTTGGCCTTTCTGGCCAATGAATGCACCGAAGGATACAATAGTAATTTGACATTTGGGATGGAGCACCTCATTTCCTATAGTATAGGGAAGAAAAAGACACGTTTGCATCTGAAAATTTTGTGCTATATCTAAAGGGTACGTTGGCAATAATGAATTCACTTGAAAATCCTGTGTTTTAATGACCCTGCAGATGTGAATCTTGGTGCATGTTCTCTCTTGGAAGATATATCAAATTATAATTAATTTTGTGTGTGTTACTCTTGGGCGTTAACAGAGATGTTCCACCAGCTCTGAGCAAGAAGTGCTTTGTGCTGAAAAATCACCTTCAACCAAGTTGGTCTCCTGGTACTGAGCAATCACAGCATTGCAGAGCTTGTGGGATTTAATAAAATCAGAGACAGGGCCATGGGATTGCTTCTTTCTGTAACCTTTGAATAGGGCACATGCTTTATCAACTGTACTCTTTTTGCCTACTTTTGACATTTTACTGCTGAAAATACTGGCTGTTTTTTGCAAGGTCAGGTGTGATTCTTGTCATAGTCAGAGTAAGTTTATATTTTTCAAAACAATGAAAATTCAGCTTTTTATGTTACTGTTCTCACGCTTTATTACCTCACTTATTATATCACAGTCTAATAGAAGATAGAAAAACTAATTTGGAATTGTGCTACTAAGTTGTGATGGGTGATAACAACAGTTAATAATTCCTTCTATTATTACATGTTAAAATTGTCTTTAATGCCCTTGTGATTAAATATCTTTCTCTGTCTTTTTTTAATCTAGTCTCTGAGACCTACTGATGGGAAATCCAGGATTAAGAAGCATCTTGGACCACTGTTAACATCTGGCGAAAGCACAGCAGGTAAGGTATAACTGTTTCACATTAGCCTGGTCAGAAGATTGTCACTTTGTTTTGCCCTTTATCAAGGTAGAAGTTGGCTGAAAATGCTGGTTGGTTTTTATTTCTGTTACTGTAATCTGAAGCTAATTTTAACAAGAGACACAGTTGTGATGTTATTGTAATTGGGCTCCTCTATTCACCTAGAGTGCCAGAAATACATTCTGGAGAGCTGCTAGCACTTCAACTACTGTTCTTTAGCAGGTGAAAGAGGCGTCACTAATGCAGTGCCTGTTCTAGCAGGGACAGGTTATTTAAATTCCTCATGTTTTTAAGAGGAGGGAATGAAAAACAACACTTAGTTGTCTAGATGGGGTGAAATAATCCTCCCTTCTGCTACAGACAGACAACAGGCATGAGGGAAAACATATTTTGTAAGTATGAGCCATCGACAGAAAAACAGAATTTTGTAAATCTTCTGTTTTCAATATGCCCCAGAGACTGTTAAATATTGTGGTTAACAAAAATCTAGGCATAATAAAGAGGAGGAGGAGAACTTACTGACTCCCTCCTGTCCTTTCCCTTTTGGAGTCAAGAGGAGAGAAAGGAAAGAGGGGGCAGTGACTTCTTCAGTCTTTGTATTTCTGCTTGGTCCAGCAGCTGTGCTGCCTCTATTGGAGTTAAGTGACCGACCTACTGGGCACCCTTTGTCTACCTTTTGGGCTTCAATTTCTGAAGGGAACCTCTGTGTGGTACAGGAGGAGATACGGTTGTGTTTCTCGGGCCCTCCTGCCTCATTCCAAATGACCAAAAATGACCAAAACTGTTTAACTTCCCATTTACCTAAAAACCTTTAGTAGTTGTAGGAAGTGGAAAATTTTGTCATCTTATGATTGCTAATTTTGCATGCTCTGCTGCTAAGCATTAATCCTTTTCTCCTTGCTTTAGTTATTAAAAATTATGGAGAAAGATATTTTGAGTTTAAAAGTCTCACTTCAAAAACCCAAGAGGTATTCTTCATTACTCCTGAAGAGTTTAAAATTTCGTTCTCTCAGGACAAAACTGGAAAGTCACTTCTACTGATGACACGCTTTTATTCACTTGTTAGGCATTGTGTAATGTCAGAGAAATCCCAAACCTGGAATTCTAAGGGCAGTCTTTAATTACACCACTTACTATTTGGAAAGGGCACACGCAAGAGCATTAATACTGTGTGTAGAGGACTCTGTCAGACAGTCATTTCCTGTCTTCACTCAGCTGAGGGACTGATTGATAACCTCATTGGATAAAGTGAAGTCTTAGCATTTATTGTGGAGAACCAAAATGAAAACAGTGCATGTACGTATAAGAAATGCATCAGAGATCAGTACTGGAACATTAACTCACATGTATGGTGACAGAACTGATTTTTTTTTCCAGTTCAAAAATAATATAGTTTAACTTTTTTAAATTTTAAATTTAACAATATCACATTTATGTAACAATCTGACACATTAAAATTATTTTTTTAATAGGATCTGCTGTTGCTGGAAGCTCTAAGGACAGTGAAGACATAATATGGACTTCTAGTGGCAGTGATTTTTCAGATCATGAAAATAAAACATTGATTCCAAGGCTACACAGCCAAAAAAGTCATGCTTCCAAAGCAGAGGAATCGCCTACCAGATATGATTTATTGTTAGAGGATAGTAGTAGTGAAGGTAAGTTCATATGCAACCAGATTTGTCAAGAAAACTTCTGTCAAGTTCAAGTCCTGTAATGAAAATTCTTTGCTGTAATGAAAATTCTTAATTCTGACAAAATTACATGATCTAATCCTGTTTCAGTTAAATCAGTTTGGTTTTTCTCATCAATTTCATCTCAGTATGGAATAAGCTCTTAGTATAAGTAATGTACAAAAATGTTAAACCTTGGAGTAAAGTAGCATAGTTGGGCAGGTTATACATGGAGTAAAGCATGTCACTTCAGTATGTTGTAGTTTATTTGTACCTCTGCCTGCCCTGTTCTACTGGTGATACTGCTGTCTGCATCTACTGACTAGAAGCGGCAGACTTTGCAGTTCTGGACAGCATCGTGTTGTGGCTTGAGCTTTCATGTCAGCACACAGTATTTGTGTTTCCCGTTAGCTGTATTGTACAACCAACCATGTGCTTTGCCATTAGAGCTTGCTTTCTATTTCATGGAGCCGGGCATGACAGAAGGAAGAGAAATTGATCAAGAAGTGAGGCTGAAGACAGAAAAATCTTTACTTGTGTGCTTCACTACAGAGGCGTTAATTAGGATGATGCTTAATTTGCATTAGAGCTTGATAGGAAGCATTTTCAATGTGACTTCTTCCAGAACAGTCAGTCAGGTTAGCTGTGTAATACCTCAGCTGGATCTTGAGTGTTACAGCTAGTTGTCACATCCTGGATGTCTGGCAAGGTGTTCAAACACCCCTGTGAGTTGATTCTTTCATCCATATTTTTGTCATTGATGCAACACTGTAATTGACATGTCTGATGGTCACTTTGTGTAAATTCCTAGTAATTTTCTTTCCTTGTTCTTGAAATGGAAGAATTGTCCATTTTCCAGACTGCAATCTATACTCACCAGGAATCTTTCTAACCTGACATTAATATCATTCTATGCCAATTGTTTCCTGCAGGTATATCCTGCAGGTTTTAGTCTGTCATTTGCTTTTCTTAAGAGTCAATACACAGACTTATTTTAACTCTTGTAAGCTAGCAGAATTTGGCTTCTCTGTGTAAATGAAGGAACCTTGATGCATTATGGATCTGCTTGAAGTTACTGAGGAAACCCAATCATTTCCTGTTTTTCTTCTAAACCCAAAAATATATTGAAAACAGTTCTTGAGAGCAGTGGGAAATATAAGATCTGTATTCTCCATGTTTTTTCAAGGAACCATTGCATACACTAACTACAACATTGTACTATAGTCAGAGTATATATGGATAATAGTGTGTGTGCATATATAGGTGCAGTTGTAACTATGGGGAAAATAGCTGAGAAAGTAATTTTTAATTGACATGCCCTTTGATGTGAAGTTCACCATCAGAGATGGCGTGTTAGTACTAGAGTGTGACAAGATAAAGCTGATTCCCATCTATTATTAAAGAGTTTATGCCACTGTCACAAGTTGCATGCAGCTTGACGCGCAGCTTCAAGAGAGACCTCTTAGTGCTACACCATCACCAGTGTCTGCAATTAAAACTTCTGATCATAGAATCATAGAATCATTTAGGTTGGAAGAGCCCCCTGGGATCATCAAGTCCAACCATCAGCCCTACTCTACAAGTTCTCCCCTACACTAGATCCCTCAACACCACATCTAATCTGCTCTTAAACACAGTCAGGGATGGTGACTCCACCACCTCCCTGGGCAGCTGATTCCACTGGCTGACCACTCTCTCTGTGAAAAATTTTTTCCTAATGTCTAGCCTAACCCTCCCCTGCTGCAGCTTGCAGCCATTCCCTCTTGTCCTGTCGCTCATTGCCCGTGAGAAGAGACCAGCACCAACCTCTCTACAGTGCCCTTTCAAGCAGTTGTAGAGAGTGATGAGGTCTCCCCTCAGCCTCTTCTTCCTCAGACTAAACAACCCCAACTCCCTCAATCGATCCTCATAAGCCTTGTTCTCCAGGCCTCTCACCAGCTTTGTTGCCTAAATTAATAAATAAATTGAAGTTAAATAGTTAAAAACAGAACTGCGTTCATGTGTGTGAAAAGGCAGGCAAGAGCAGAGCTGTGTGTTTATTTGTCTGTGTGATGTCAGAGTCTGGAAGTTCCATGAAGAAACTCATGTTCTAGGCTGTAGTAGCACCGCCAGTCCAGAAGGTACTGCCACAGTTCCATGGATCTGTGCAGATGCTTGGAGTGTTTGCTGGTGCCTCCTTTCTCTGCTGCCTCTCCTGTACGTGACTCATCTAGTGTTAGAGATGGGACATGTACAAAAGCCAAAAGGCAAAACCACAAAAGCTTTCATCCTTCCTCCTCCAAACATGATCGTTTACACAACACACCATGGGATTCTTCATCTCGGTACCTTCTGGCACATGGATCTGAAGGGGGATGGAGCCGCTAGGGCAGCTCAGGCTTCTGTTGCCTTCAGTAGATCATCAGGGGTACGAAGTGGACTTTTGGAGTTGCATTAAGCACCTGGTGATGAGGATAGTGGAAGGAGTGTTCCCTATGTCTGTCTTTGTTTATTGCCATTTTGTTGTGGGGTTTGGGTTTTTTGACAAAAAAAAAACCCCAAACCAAAAACCAAACAAAAACAAACAAAAAAAAACCCAACCCTGTTTTTTCTGGTGCCTGTTTCTATTGATTTGTCCGAAATGATCCTGTCTGATGTGCTTAGAGGTTTGGTTTGCAGACCTGTGTATTTAGGCGTGGTGTTTTAGGAGGTCACCGTTTCAACCAGCTTTTTTCCTTCCCTGTGGGGGGTTACCACTTACAGCAGATGTTAATTTACACCAAGTTTCCAGCTGTTCCAAATCACTGAGATACTTGCTTAGACCAAGTGCACTTGGAAAACCCAATGCGACTGGGCAACATGCACCCCATGCCCCCTCAACTAAAACCTGGGAAAACAATAATTGCTAAACAAAAAAACCCCAAAAACCAACCCAACCCACCCCCCAAGCCCCAATCAAAAAAAGATTTTCTTTTTTTTCCAAAGGTAAGTTTTATATCTTTCTTCACAGAAGCTCCTGTTGTCTGCTGGTGGAATTTAACTTGTACGAGAGACAGGGTCACAAAATAGTTACATGTAAAACACAGAAAATAACTGCACTTTTTCCCCAGTGAGGGATACTTGTAGTATTACTCTGTTTGACTTCATGCTTAAGAATAATATATGGTGATTAAGAAAAAGATATTTTAACAACTGTTTTTATTTTAGATGAATTGGAGTTCATTGACTGGGAGAAGGACAGTGAATCTACTGATAGGTGTGAAGGATCAGGAAAAGACGACAGCTTACTGGAGATATCCGACTCAGACTCCTGCACTAATCTCAATTCCCCGCCTGTCAAAGAGAAGGACGATGAGCTTTGCACAGTAAGAAACTGCTTCAAGGTTTTTTTAACTTCTACTATAATTATGGAGTGTATTCATATGAAATTGCGTTTGATTTGGAGGAACATGAGGTTTTGGCTTGCCTCGTCTCTCCAGAAGGAATTCTGTACACAGGAATTTCAAGGCATTTTCTCTGACTGCCAAACCTCAAACCCAAGCAGTGCCCCACGTGTGGAGCTTGGTAAGGTGGTCACGCTCATGAGGTGACTGAGGCAGGAGGGCACCTCTGGACATCATGTAGTTGAACATCTCTGCTCAAAGCAGGGTCAGATGGAGCCAGTTGGATGGATGGCTGGGGTGGATGTATCCCGATGGGTTTTGGGTATCTCCAAGGAAGGAAATTCTACAACCTCTCTGGCCAACCTGTGCCAGTGCTCAGTTGTCCTCCCAGTAAGGAAGTTTATTCTTACATTTAAATGGAATTTCTTGCATTTCAGTGACTGTGCACAAAGGTGAAGAAGTGACTAGATTTCCATCACAGAGATGTGATGATCTGGAGTCTCTCCAACTTCTGGCTGTCTGTCACAAGTTGATGTCCAAATTTCCTGTAACGTGGTGGTCGAGACAGTTACCTATTTCTTCGTAGTACTTGCAGAGCTTGACTGTCTGAAATCCAGGTGCTGTGACTGGAGCGCTGATTAGATAAGGGACTAATTACAGGACTCCCTAAATCGCTGAAAAGCGATGAGCATTGAAGGGCTCAGGAAAGGAGCAGAAGTCATTGAATCATACCAGCTGGGATCTGGTGGTGGGATTCCTTTNAGCTGTGCCACCTCCTGCGGACGGGGGAAGGAAGCTGCCCGGGCTTCGGTCTCCGGAAGGGATGGGGATGGGAGCTACCGAACGGGGTTAAAATGTTACTACTCATTGAAATTTGTGTATCGATTCTTCATTAAAATCACTATGAGAAAGTATAGACGGAGTATGATACTGAATTCTGCTCGCAGAGGAAAAGAGGTCTCCAGTTTCCCGGTGAATTGGTCCCATAGCAGGGTCCTGCTGCCTTACTGCGGCCAGTGGGTCCGGACTTAGCACATGGCAGCATGCCAGCTGCTGCGGCTCTCCACTCGCACAGGTATCCATAGCGCTGTAGCATCTGTACCACAGAGTTCAGCAAGGTGTAGCCAAATATATCTCAGATGTTTGAAGAATTTATTTAAAATCTCTCAGGTCCTGGGCAGCGGTGTCGGAAGAGAACGCACAGTCTGTGGAAACCTGGAAAAACAGGATGGAATATATGCAAACAGTAAAAGTTGTTCTGCTTTTGTCGTACCAACATGACTTACCCCAATGTAGATGCAGATTTGGATAGAAGCTACGAAACACGCTCATGATGTTAGTAAATGGTGCTCAGGGGAGGGCTTTTTCAGATAGAACCATGCTGCCATAAAAAGTTTTTAACTCTAAGTGGGATAGTTATGCTGCCCCAAAGGATGTGGGTACACTGGGAATATCTGCAGATTTCCCCTTCTCCCTTTCCAGTTGGAGTGCCATGTGGTGGTAACTTTTTCATGAGTGCTCAGCCTCGCCAGTAAACTTTCTTCTGGGAATTTGGTGTATGCAGCAGGGTAACTCCCCAGTGATTGCTGTGGCTGTTGCAGTCTTCGTTTTGCTTTACTTGGGTTATGCTTTTTTCCTAGAAAAAATTGCAGGGAAGCTGTTGGAGAGGTTTCCAAAGGGGAAGAGAAAAGCAGCGTTCACTATGGGAGGTCATTTGCTATACGAGTATTCTTTAAAAAGGCCTGTTAATTTTGTGGCCTAGGTCACAGTGGGGGAAGGAAAAGAAGCCAAATGTTGATATATCATCATTTTTGTGGTATTTACTAAATCCCTGGAACCTAATGGAGTGTGTGGATAATCAAAAGACCGTGAAATTTATTTTACCCCACTTCAAAAAATGCCAAATACCAAGAGGTTCTGGAGGTTTAGGATTGCTGCCAAAGTATCTTTATGGTAGTATTTACCCATGGTAGGAGTGTACTGAGCTTCTAATGGGATCTCAAAAGATGAATAACTTTACAGCTTTCCCCTCCCCCCCCACCCCCCCATACCAAGAGTTCTAACTTGACAAATACTTCTATTTTGTGATAAGTAACTACGTAGAGAGATTTTGTGTATTGTTTTGGTATGAAGATAAAACTTGCTTATCTGTAGGGTGTAGAGCTATAGTCCTTCCTATAGTTTCAGTTTATGTTCTGAGTCCCTGTGCTGTGTCTTTCCTATCAACTAGCCACCTCTGACGTGTAAAGCTGCTTGATAATGATGAAGGCAAGTTGAAGCTGGCCTTTTGTGAGCAGCTGTTAGCTAATTTTGGGGTTTGGTTCAATTCACAATTTTTGAGGAAAATGTACAAGATAGGGCATGGTCATGCTTTACTTTCCTTCCTATATTTTTACGGGATGGGAGAGTTATTTTTTTAACTGTTAACTATCCTTTGACCTGTAACTAGTTGAATTTTGCTGAAGGTGATGCAGGACAGTGATCTGGCAAGGCTCGATCCCAGATGGTTTTATCCTGAGGGTTCCTCTGGTTTAAGCTGCATGTGGTAGATGCCTAGTTGACCTTTTTCTTGGACACTATGGTACTAAAATAAAGATTAACCATTAATGTTAATTTTTCAGCATATATGTTTTTCAGACTGCACCATGTAATTACCTCAAAATTGATGCAACGTTTCTATGTGTTGGTAATGACTACTTTTTGCTTGACTTGTAAAGGGACCTTTCTCATGAGCTGAAGTTCCTTATTTTTGAAGAATTGTTCACCTCTGAATTATTTTCAATTTCTAAATATTTTAATGCTAGCTATTAAATGAGATCTAGTGCTCTTGTATATTAATTCATGTCTCCTGACGTGCTACCTCTTAAACTGGGAACTTTCTCTGGCCCTGTGCGTGGAGGAGCATCATCTTCTGTACTCAGATTGTGCCTTAAAAGACTTTCTGTAACTTAATCCCTCAAAGTAGACCAGTGCTTTTATGTAGTATGTAATTTTGGTATCATACAGAGTATGATCCTTTCTTTTTTTGTCCCATGTGATAAATCTACCGGTTTCTGATGAGTAGCCAGATTTGCTTCTGGTGAGATTTATCCTAGAATCATGTGAGGAGAATTTTTTGCCCTTTGTATTGCTAATGTATAGGAATTAGTTGTCTGTACTTGTCATGCAGCATTAATGAAGCTTAATTGATTGTAGCAGACCCTCTGTATTGCAGAGCACACTAATAAGCTTGTCTGCTGATCTTAACTTGGAATTTTACTGGAACTGCATCAAAAAGCCACATGGTTAAGAGCTTGTTTCCTTTAAATACATATAGAATGGTAAGAACCCCAAAGTATCTTGCTGTTTGATGATATACAACTGAAAAAGAGAATTGCCATATTGTATATGTTTCAAGATTCTGTTAAAGATTACAGCTGTGTTCTCAGCTCTCTGCTGTGCTGCTGTGTGTACTGACAGTGGGCAGTCTGGTGGGATGTTGTTGAGTCTTGTCCAAAAACCTTTGTAATGTTGTGCCAAAGGTTAATTTTTGTGTTTTCTCTGAGGGAAGAACACATTATTTGAGAAGTCCTCCCTGAATGTGGATGTATGTAGGTGTATGCTTTTCATCTGTCAAAATAAGGTTCAGTTCATTCAGTTGCTTAGTTTATTTATTGCCATCTTAACTTTGCTTTTAAAAAACCCCAAACTCTGTCCTTCTGTGGCGGTACTTTTAGGGGGGATTCTGATGAAATAGCTAATGAAATTCTGAAGTAATCACTTAAAAGGTGAGTAGGCCAGGATTTTGCTGTTATTTCTGGGCCTACTTTTATGTCCTTGTTCTCTTGATCCATTACAGTGGTAATTATGACTATCATTGGCTTGGTAATTAGATTTGATTCTAGAACTCTTATTGTGTAACACTTTAAAATAGGGTATCTCAAGGTAGGGAATCCTTGTTATGGCAAATGGAATTTGTGCCATCCTGTCAGACTGATGACTTAACGCTCATAAAGGGTGATGGTATGGCTGTGTTATTGCAAGCAATTCATTTTTGTCAGTCTGCTACCAAAGGAAGCTTATTAGAATACATACAAGAATACCCACAGAATTACTACTATTTCTAAACATGAACTTCATAAAATAATTCAGGTTGGAAGTGCCTTCAAAATGTCTACAGTCCAACCTGCACAAACCAGGCTCAGGTGCAAGGGCAGACAAAGTTGCTTAGGGCTTTGTCCAGTTGGATGTTGGGAAACTTTAAGCATGGAGATGTCATAACCAGTCAGAGCAGCCTTCCCTGCGTCTCTCCTCCCTGTCTCCCTGAAAACTGGGGGGAAACTAGTTTTTTGGATAGAACTGGTCTCTTCTAGCAGGTCTCTTCAGGTGTGCTTTTTAGGCAAAAGGCTGCAAGTCGAGAGTGGTACAGAAAGAGATGCCTTTTGCATGCGTATCAGCAGGGTGGAACGATTTGTACCTGAGCTACTAGACAAAACTGAGCCTGTGAACCAGCTGCATTCTGCTGCATCCCATCTGCAGGGGTATCTCTGCACCTTCTGATCCAGAAATGAAGCACTGAAGGTTTATTTCACTTAGTCATAGACAATAGTTCCCCTCTCAACTTTCTGTTTCCGTGATTTGCTCAGATTATCAGACAAGGAAACAACATATTTCTGGGTGAGCTGTGGCCTTCTTCTTAGCTTAAGTCTCCAGTTGAACAATGATCCTGTTAATTTTAAATCAGGATCGAAGATATTAGTTCAGCTAATAGCTGACTGGCTTAGATGTTCCTTGTTTTAATGGTTCAAAGTATCTGGGGAAGACTTTTCGTGATAATTCTGAGACATAGGAGTTCAAACCTCAGTGTAGCTGAATTGACTCATTGTCCTTCTGAAGAATTACGCAGTTGGTCACGTGAGTGTCTTGATACTCGTTCAGTGTCTTTTCTGTGGTGTTAAAATGTTGAAAGTTCCTGGTACCCATTTTGAAGGCAGTTTCTTTGATTACAGTTGTCATACATACGTGTGATTGCAAGTACATGTATATGCTCCTGTGTGTGATCCAGGGTGTCACTGGGGCAGCTGTACTGCTTTGTGCCTAGTTTGTGAAATTCCTTGGATGTATTAGCTGAGCATGACAGAGACCCCTGTGTACCACATCCTGGATGTACAAAATCTGATGGATTGCAGGAGCTATCACAGGGACATAAACAGACTTTAGACCCTGCTGCTTTGTGCTGTCATTCCCAGACTGCATTTTTGTGTTGTTTGAAGCACTGGTCTTTTGTGTGTGCTAATCCAGCCCCTCTGCTTTGTTTAACTTAAGGCTTCAGCTGAGCCCCGTATTCTTTCTTGCACAGCTCTGGAAAGCAACAACTTTAAGTGCAGCTGACAGCATTGCTATCTTGGCATCCCCATATCAAATGCCCCCTTCTTTACTGCCTTCCCCCCTCCTTCCCACATTTGCCTGGTGTTTTAAACAAGATTCAAGTGGCCTGTGTTAGTTTTCCCTTGGCTGCATGCTGCAGGAGGCATCTGCGTTTCCTCAGGTCTGGCACCTCTTGGCAGCACGGCTCGCTTCACAGACCTGCAGAGCATCTTCAGGCGTATTAAGGAGAAGCAAAGTGGTATTCGTTTGCACTGTCAGGGCCCTGACCTTCATCTCAAGAGGTGAAGCAAAGAAAGAGGGTCTCATCTGTCTCCTCTTGGTGGCTTGCCCGGTGCTACAGCAGAAGAGGCTACAGGATGGAGTAGAGTATGCTGCGCTGCGAGTGCAGTGCTCTCCTCTGAAAGGAGAGAAAGGACAAAGCTGGAGGAGCTAACAACATTAATAGGAAGCTGAAAGCTTTTGTCTTATTTGTTTCCTCACCTCTGATGAGGCTCTGTACAGTTTGACATTATGGATATTCTGCTAATAGTTTTGTGCTCTGCAAGGAGCCGTGAGCACAGTGAAAAAGCTACTGGGTTTTGATTTGTCTAACTTAGTCTTCCAAACTCTCTCAGGACTCCTTAAGCCAAATTAGAGGAGAGATTGACTTTAAATTTGTTTGAAATCCTTTTCTAAGGAAATAGTGGCAGAGTAAGTGTCAGGGAAATGCATAGGACCAGTCTTAATTTCTTAGTTTGATAAATGTGCTTTCTAAATACTGTGGTTCTGGAAGGAAGCATGAACAGAGTAGATTGGCTAAAGGCTTGAATTCTCTAAAAGCCTTTGGTTCAATCTTTCTTGTGGCTTGTCACTTTTTTTATTTTTTAATAAATTTAAGATCTTTTAGTGAGTGGCTGGTTCTGTCACCCATCATGCCAGAGCAGTGTGTCAGGCGAAGACCCAAATAGCCAGGGAAAGTAAAAAGCTCTTTTGCTAGCAAGCATGTTTGTTGCATCTGGTGGTGGAAAAAAAGGTCACTTGTCCTTTTAGGCTACCTAGTGCAGTTGCAGCTTGTATCTTTTCACAGGTGAACCTTCCTGGTCAAGGGGTTTGCCACAGCAGTACAGGACAGACTGCCCACTATCTCAAAAAAAATGCACGTGTAATACTGGTTAGAGAATGGCTATTAACTGAAAATAAGATATTTAAGTGTCCAAGGTCATCCAGTTCCTTATAGAACAAGTACAGCAAAATCATCCAACTATCCCTGCATTTAGGCTTTGTCTTCTTAGGAGCTTCTTGTCACTTTTCACCAAAGGTAAAGAGAATTGTTCCTTTGGTGGTAAGGGTTAGTGTACACCAACTTCTCGTAGAATCTACTCAATTGTGAAGATCTGGAAATAAATTCAGAATACCTTAGAAAACACAGGAAGACCAAAGTTTAGAAACTCTTCCATGCTAACCTCGCTGTTATTAAACCCCACTGAGGTTTTTCCAGTGTGTTTTTCCCTCTCTTTAATGGATGACGCTCTTGTATATCTGTTTTTGTTTTTATCTCGCATGGAGGAAGGCAGCTGTGTGGGGGTTTTGTTTTGTTTTGTGGTTTATAGTCATGCCACTATATCTTTTGCAAGAAAGAATGCAGTTTGGGGATAGTATTGGGGAACAGGACATTTGTTCCTGGCTCCCATCGCATTGTGGAAGTGTGTTGGATAGATAAGAGAGGAGTAATTTGGGGCAGAACAAATGAAATAAAACTGAGAATGTTTATAGTAAAGCTTAAGAAATTTGGAGGTGGGAACTTCTGTTTGGCGGGTACTGGTTTTCTTGGGGACAATGAGATGGGACTGGGGTGGGGTGAAATCCTAATGTCTCTCATATCCAGTTTGGCAGGGTCTGTGTCATGTTCTGTTGCTCTTGCTTTGTGATAAACAGTTTCCATGCAAACATCTGAATCATCTGCAGATGACAATTCAGATTTACAGTTCTTTTGTTATCAGGACGCTTACATTCCAGACTAATAACCCTGGTGACTTCTTAACCCTTTCTGTGGAGATGGTCTGTGGTGATGGGCTATAACTCCAGAACTGTAACGTGTTAAAGAGGATTTTGCCTGCTCTGCAGGAATCTCCTGTCTGTGCCACCTGCATATAACCCTGCTCCCATGCTTTTTTTTTTTCCCCTTTCACATACTGCTATTTGCTGTCAGACCAGGGCAGCAGCCTTGACTTACTTGATGGTTTTGTCTTTGTCCTTGGTCTCTCTATTTAATAAATTGAGAGCTCCTAAATTGTTATTTCATAGGATATCTCTTTCACTACTCACAACTTAGCCCAGTTTTAGTATTCCTGCTTCCTGGACACATGAAGAAGCTGTTTCACCTGGCTGTTGATTCACTGCTCAGGCCCAGCACAGTGGCATACTTCTTGAATTGGTCCCAGTCATTGTACTCCCACTCTGTCTCCTCTTCCTAGCACGATCACTATTTCATTCATTTGGCCCCATTCACCCTCACCTGGTCATTGCTTGGTTTCAGTTCACCAGTTTTCTCTTGCCTAATACAACTATTTAATTCTGTGCTATCAAATACTGTCATCTGGTTGCAGCTCTTCAGAAATGGTGGCTGTGGCAGCTCCTCCAATGTGGTGTTTCACCAGCGCAGTGCTGCTGTGGCAGTATCCAGTGTTGTGCACACAACTTTTGTTTCCCTACGTGTATTCTTCTCACCATTACACCGGTGGAGGAAGGTCCTGTTCTCCTTTTTTGTAGGAATCCTGGTGGGGCTGCTGGGAAATTTGATGCTTGTGAGAGGAGATGACTTGTGGGTATTTTGCAGACACCATGACACTTTCTTGTGCATAGGAAAGGGACCGTTGAAGTGAGAAAAGTAGAGTGGAAGTGTCTGGTTGTGAAGGCAAATATGATGGGCAGAACAGCTTCATCCTGATGTGGTCATGGATGAGAAAAGTTGAGGTTTGTGTAGGAGTTTAAATACTCTGAAAAGCTGCTAAAAACACCACAACTTTAGAAATCCATTAAGTTTTGCATATCAACTTGTGGATAGAAGTTTTGACCCTTGCATTCACACACACACACACACAAAAAAAAAAGGTCCAGTGAAATTAGAAGAGCTTCAGAGCAAGTTTTAGCAAGAGTGTTCAGATATATGGGAGGTTTTCTGCATGAGAAAATCTGTAGGATAGAAATCATCAACCTCAGAAAGAAATTGCTGTGCAGAGGACATGAAAGAAAATCATGAGTCACAAATACATAGGAAGAAGTAAACAAAATGACTAGGTACTATGTAGAGCTAGGAGACAGCAAGTGAAACCAGCAGGTTGATTCAACATTTAAAAGGAGTTTATTCATCCCACCATATGAGCTGCAGAGCTCCTTGCTATGGGATGATGTGGCTGCTGAGGATTACATGGGTTCAAAACCAATTGGACAAATCATGGAAGAGAAATCTCTTAAGGATTAAATACAAAGATCTTGCCTCTAGTTGAAGCCACAGTCTGGAATCAGTTAGACTGTTCTGTGGCAGCACTGCCACATGCTTGCCCTGTTTTACACTCTTCCTTAAGCTTCTGACGTTAATTATTGTTGGAGACAAAAGTAAGAGACTGGAATGATCCTTGGTAGATTCCCCTACAGCTATTCCTGTGTTTGTGTACCGTGAGCTTTTCAGTGTGTGTGAATTTTGTCTTTCCATTGCCAGGCTGAGTGCTTTCTCTGCAGAGCGATTGAGAAGTCACAGCCGAAAGATGATGTTGCGAATGGATCTCTGCTGGAGGTGATGCCTGAATACCCTGTCTAGCTCTAGTTCCCTACCACCTGCTGATCGCTGCGGATTCTGCGGGGTGTTTTTTCATGTAGTCTAGTTTGTTTACTTCATTGTTTTAATAAAGCTTCCTGAACAGACTTAGGGATGGAGAGGAACCTTTGAGACTGCACAGATTTTGTTGAGGTTGATGGCCGTAGCCAGGCTTGCTGAGGAAGGCAAGTGGAGGGAAGCACTAAGCTTCCCTGGAGTGAGCTGGTGACAGACTTCACAGACTGTTTCTTTAACTTGATTGCCTGAGGGAGAAGTGCAAGGGTAAGTTTGGGGGGTTTTGTTTGCTTTTGTTGTTTTTTTTTATTTGAAATAATTCAGTTTATGACTAATTGGAAAAACTATATGTTTTTCTGTTGTAAGACTTAGGCATTTGTTAAACTGCATTTAAGCATCATGAAATTAAAAAAAAAAAAGAAAAAAATAAAACAAAAACACAAAACCCAACTGTGTTGCTGAGTTGTGAATCTGGTATGTCCCAGTAACAAAGTGATTTGTCTAGGATATGAAGCTCTTCATGACCTTTTGGAATGGGAGGACAATGTAAATAGCAGTATAAAAAGAATAAATATGAAAAGTATAAATCCACAATACTGAACTTTCTGGGATAAGCAGGGTAACTGCAGCTCCCTTTCGGAGCAAACGTGGGAATGCATGAGTACATAATGATGTGGGCTGAAGTTGGAAATATGTGCATAATGCTAAAGTAATTAATAATGATCATAATATGTCATCATAAACTGATGACACAAGATTATTTTGAAGATTCATCTAGCTCGGGTCTTGAGTTATAATAGTGTGGGGAGAAAAAGCGTAAGGTTGTGTTAAACACAGTGTAGTGAGAGAAGGAGGAGCTCTGTTGCCGTTTAGGCACTTTCTGAGCCAGAAGTTGTATTGAGATATTAAGTCTGGGAGTCACTGAGTTTTATCCTTCATTAGCTCGCTCAGTCCCTTTCTGGGGGACCAATTTAAGTTCATGGTAAGGAGAGAAGAAGATGTATTGTTCTCTTATATAGATTGCGGGGAAAGGTTGGATTGAAAAAATACTGGGTTATGTAGACTTCTCAGAGGGCTGGAATATTACTGCAAACTTAGACCAAGGAAATAAAATAGGACATAATTGCCACTCTCATATGCTTAAAAATCATTGAGCCGGACAGCAGATTATAAGATTGTCAGCTTAAACAACAAAGCCAATGTTTTGACAAGAAACATCTGAAAAAAATGCAGGAGGGTGATTATTCCCATCTACTTTTTAACCTTTAGATGTACATGAGTTGTATTTCTCATGTTGTTTTTTTTCCCCATGCTAACAGGAGATGCAGATTTAACACTGCTTTTGATTAGTGGCTAACATTACTTACAATTTAAAGATTCTGTGATTACTTTTCTTTTTTGAAAGAGCATTTCATTTTTGAAGATTTGGCACGAATCACAGGAGTTGTGGAAGGGAAAATTAGTTAAGTAGGTATCAGAACAGGGCAGGGAATTCTTTTCTTTTCTTATATGGCTTTACAATTTTAGGTAAATGGTTCCTGTACATAGTGATGGCTGCTTAAATCTAATGAACCCAGAGGAGAAACTAGGTCTGGGAAAATACCTGTTTGGTTTTTGGTTTCTTTTTTTTAAAGCTGTAATTACCAAATGGGTGTAATGCATCACTTGTATTGAGAATCATAGAATGGTTAGAGTTGGAAGGGGTGTTAAAGATCACCTCCCACTGAATCAGGTTGCTCAAAGCCCCATCCAGCCTGGTCTTGAACACTGCCAGGGACGGGGCATCCACAGTTTCTCTGAGCAACCTGTTCCTGTGCCTCACCACCCTCACAGGAAAGAATTTCTTTCTAGTATCTAAATCTTCCCTCTTCCGGTTTAAAACTATCACCCCTCTCCTGTTGCTACACTTCCTGATAAAGAGTCCATCCCCATATTTCTTCTAGGCCCTACAGGTACTGGAATAAAGATGCTGATTTGATTCTTCACTTATATATATGAGTCTAAGTGAACATTACTGCACATATCACCATGGTTTATATTATGGATGCTCTGTATTTATAAACTTCTAAAAGTTAGTTGACATCATAACCATTTATTGTGTTGGGAGCTAAGTGGAAGAAATAACTGGAGAAAATGATTTACACAGCACTGTGCCCTCATGGCCAAGAAGGCCAATGGCATCCTGGGGTGTATTAGAAGGGGGGTGGTTAGTAGGTTGCAAGAGGTTCTCCTCCCCTTCTACTCTGCCCTGGTGAGACCCCATCTGGAGTATTGTGTCCAGTTCTGGGCCCCTCGGTTCAAGAAGGACAGGGAACTGCTTGAGAGNCAGGGGGATTGGACTAGATGATCTTTCAAGGTCCCTTCCAATCCCTGATATTCTGTGATTCTGTGAATGTAACTTCTGTGGCACACTTGTGTTGTACAAGTGACTTTTTGAAGACAAGAATGACCATGAGATTTAAGGAAAAAAACACACAAGTTGTCCTATTGTTACTGTAAAGTAGTCTGTATTTTTTGTTGTATGTATAATTTCACAACTACCCTTAGCATTCTCAGGGTGGCATTTCTGCATGTTTAATTAGTCATTTGCTTGTGGATCACGACTACAAAAATTTGGTTGTGAAGAGACAAAGCTGTCTGAATTCTCTGCATGGAATTGCATGGTTTTTTAATGTTACTCAGCTGTTACTTAATTGCTGTCAAACAATTTGTAAGCATTTTGGAAAGTTATGGTGGAAGTCTTCTATCTGTCTTGCATGCTTCAGGCACTCTGAACAGTCAGAAATAACAATGCAGACAATAATCACTCAGCTTTGACACAGTCATGATCCTTGTCGTCGTCACAGAGCTGAAAAGCTTTGACCACTGCTGACACTATGTGTGGTGGTTTATTTTCACATTTGTAGCAGGGAGGGATGATTTTAAGAGACCACTGAATGCTGATGTCTGTTGCTTTGTTACCATGCATAATTTAAATGGAAGAACAGCAAATGGATTTAATTTTTATTAGTTTTGCAGCCAGTAGATTGTAAAAATTCTCCATCTGCTTGTTAGCAGCACTATCTCCAGTTCCAAAAAGGAGAAAAGATGAAAACACGTAAGCTACATTGTCCTGAACTGGAGTGAACTGAACTGATTGAAATGTTCTGAAGGAGATCCCCAAGTGTTGGTAGTATTGCAGGGCTTAACTGCAAGAAAAGTATCTTTCAATGTATTACCTTCTCCAGTGCTATGACTTTTTGAAAACACACTTCATTGCTCAGTCTCTTTAGCTGGCACAAAGTCATTGAACAGAGGTTGCCACTTCTTGTGTGTGTTGGTACAGATCTCAGCATGACACTCCCCCACTTTTCTGAGGCTTCTTTAGGTGTTGCAAACCTATGGCTGGTGACCCACCTGTGGTCCCTTCTAATTCCTTTCTTTGCTGATATTAAAGCTATTAAGAAGTCGTACAATATTAGCAGATGTCTGCAGAGTTTGGTTTAAAGGTGATTGGACAGCTTTTTCTGAGGAAAAAAAATCCATTCAGCTAATAAGTGAAATGATGCTCGCTTGGGAAGTTTTGGAGTTGCAAATCACTCCACTGTGGATGAGTGTGTCAGGGAAGAGGGATTCACTTGCTTTGCACCTCTTTGCTTTCTGCATCACATACAGGCCACGGTCCCAGACAGGATGCTGAGTTCAGCAAAGCCTCTGGCCTGGCTCATTCTCGCTGTTCTTACTTGGTTCCCTTGATCAATGCAATTTTTCAATCGCTGCTTTATTGTGCATTTGAGTCCTCGGCTTCCAGAGTCTGGTTAGCAGGTTATCTTATGTGGCATTATGCCAACGTTTATGGGATTAAAGCAAAAGGAGGTTCTGGCTTGTTGTTCACATCTGAAACACAGAGTGAATCCGATAGGTTACTTCTATGCAGTGAAACTGAAACTTCATACCTGGGGCACGCCTGAGCCCCACTGGGTGCCATTTCTGAAAGGAATAATGCTTGAATTTGTGCTAGCTAAAACTAGACTAATTGCATGTGTAATAATATAAACAAACAATGCTGGAAAAAGTTAGAAAGGAATTTTTTTGTTTGGTTTTACGAGCTTAACTATGTAGAGTTGTAAAGAGAGGAAATTGTACTGTGGAGAGTCAGTACTTGCTAAAACTCTTAAAAACCATGCAGAGGACAAACTGGGGCAAACTGGTGCATAATGAAATGGAAATGGAAGCACAAACTAAAGTGAAGGTGATAGTTATAGACCTAAAGGAAGTCACAAAAAGTGACTATGAAATTAAGAATGGAAAAACCTACTTGAAATTTAATTTAAATTAGATGTGACTACAAATATGTTTTGACATTGTGGAACTCTGTAGAATCCAGGAGCCTGATGGTTTCTGTGACATTGTTGCTGTGGTTAAAATGCGGGCAGTGCTACAAGTGTGTGCATTTGTTTTTAGAAAAATACATCAATCCACACTTGCTTTTGAAGAAGAAAACACACCCCACAGTCCTAAGCTGGAATTGGTAAAAATGAAACCATATATCTAGAAATATGTTGCTGAACATAAGAAATATGTAGCTGGCAATGAACATCATGTCCTTCACAGCAAACAGTAATAACTTGTATTCAATAAATTGAAAGATCTTAGTTTTGGGTGCAGAGTCAGATAGGCAAATTTTTTCTGCCTCTGCATTTATTGTAACCACAAATCATGCAAATCTGTTGCCCTACAGATAATTAGATATTTTTCCTTTCACCCTTTTCTGTGCTTTTCATTTGGTAATAAGTAATTTCCAGATCAAAGTGTTATTAGGACTGACAAATTAGGTGTTATAAAACTTTGACTAATGGAATTAAAACTGCTTTGACTTTTAATATTCCAGAAGCTCAAATGCAACACTAACCTAATTCTGGCATTGTCCTGGCTTTACTCACCTATGGACCTGATTATATTTCTCACGTGCTATTGCACTTCCTGCTCCTCTGAAGTGCTGGTTGTAGGTTGCTTCTGCACATACGACTCACTCTTCTTATGGATCTGTCCTAGATTCTTTTCTCTGAACCTCTAAATGGATATTGTTGAAAATGGGGGAGGAGAAAGTAGGCAAATGTGTTAGATTGTCAGGTTCTGCAACATTACTGACAGGTCCAGTAAGTGCAAATGACCCAGCTCTCAAATGAGCATAGTGACATGTTAATGGAGCTATGGGGTATTGCTGCTCTTCTTACACTGGTTTTTATGGAGGGTGACCCACCTGGTATAATCTTCCTTCTTTTAAATTGACAAAAGGTGTTGTATTCAAGAAAATAGAACTATTCCTCTCACCTATATTTTTCCCCCTACCCGCCAGGTATGTAAGTAGCTGCAGTTGTCCTCTCGGTGTTGCTTTCCGGTTTAGATACTTGAAGATGGCTAGAGATTGGCTCAGGGTTCAGCTGTGCTTTGAAAATGGGGCTTTACCATTCAAATTATTGCTGGGCAGGTGGGTTGGTTGGTTTTATATGTTAAGTAAACCCACGATGTTTTAATTCAAACAGTATGTACCAAAATCTGGGAATGTGTTAGCCTGGTTTTGGTCCTGGTGCAGCTAATTGCATCCAATCACTTGAGATTCCCTAAACCTCAACTGTAAAGGTTCCAGGATTTACCAAACTGAAATAGTGCATGTTCCAGAGAGACGAGGTGTTTTCAGGAGAAGGGCAAAAGCCTTGCTCGCTTTATGTTCAGCTACAAAATATGACAGGTTGTTACTTTGTCTTACAATTGAAAGAGATCCCATCTCTTTTTTTTTCTTCCTTTAAAAAAAAAAACAACCAAAAAACCAACAACCCAGCATTCCATTCACAGTCTTGAAGGGTGTAAGAACCCATGATCTTACTGAAGATGTACTTTAAGAATACAACAAAACCCGCCTCTCTCCTGCTGGGCTAATAGTCCTGCGCGCTGGCTTTGGGGCTGCGAGCCGCGCTGCCCGTTGGGAAGACAAGTAGCCTGCGTGATTGCGCTCAGTGTGTCACATCCTGCCCTCAACTTTGCCCTCCTTGGAGGCTCTGGCAGGTTCCCTGTGGTTTGCCCACTCGCCAGCTGGGAGTGGCTCAAGAAAACTTCTCTAACCTGTGGATCTGGTTCTCGAGCAAACTTTCAGAATTAGGAGTATCTTGGTGCTCCTTGCCAAGCCCAATTAGGAAAGACTCAAGGGTACTAGGGCAAGCTTTCAAAGTTTGGCGGAGACCTCATCTGTAATTTTGTGACAAATTAATTGTGTGTATTCAAAGCATGTTGTATAGGCATCGCTGTGGGGTTTTTTTTGCTCCTTGACAACCCAGTAAACTCCTTTGTAAACATAAGGCTACAGAAGAACTTCCCTTTTCTGTGGAAATCTTCCCCCATCTCTGCTGCAGGAGTAGTGTTTCTGTTTGTGCTTGGGGGGAATGGGCAGGTAACTGCTTTGACGTTAGATGTAGATGGTGTGAATGCGTCTTTTCTCAAATAAATATGAACTGCTCCTTCCATAGGGATTTTTAAAGATAATCTATCAAGTCAAGGCATGTTGTTGGAAATTTATGTGTCTTGATATGAACTTCCTGTCATCTGTGTCATCCACAATCTGTGTATTTCTTACGTGAATGCCTTTCCTTCCTAGAACTTACCCAACTCAGAATCCACTAAGTCTCTGCTCCTTATTTTGGTGCCCTCCTTGATCTTGAGCCTGACCATAGAAAGAAGAGATTAGAAATTATTTCCACAGTTGTTTCTCTCCGTNTTTTTTTACTTTTTTTTTTTTACTTTAGGATGCAGTTATGCAGAAAAAGGCATTTTGAGCATCAGAAAAATATACCCACAAAACATCAGCCACAGGACCTCTTTCTCATGTTTTCTTTTGTTCGTCCTTGGGACATTAAAGCAGACTTATTTTTCCCACTGTTTTAGTACTGGAGGTAATACTATTTTAATTTGAAAGGCATAAGCAGGATTCTAGTTGGAAGAAAAGGACTTTTGTGATACTAAACAGGGACTTTAAAAGAGCCTAATTGCTTCTCTATTCAAGCTGTATTGTCTCGTTGGCCAGCGGATTGTTTATTTCTATAGTCGTAATAGTAGCTTGCAGTGTGTAATAGTCAAGGTGGAAAATAATCAGTGCAACTTGCACATATAACACAGGATCCTGATGTTGGAAGGACTGGCCAGGGATGTGGATGGTATCCTAGATGCCTGTGTTGCCTGTCTGATTAGAGAATCTGTAACTAGAAAAAATTGTTGTGCTTCAGCTGATGGATGAATCATAGAATCATTTAGGTTGGAAGAGACCCTTGGGATCATCAAGTCCAACCATCAGCCCTACTCTACAAGTTCTCCCCTACACCAGATCCCTCAACACCACAGCTAATCTACTCTTAAACACAGTCAGGGATGGGGACTCCACCACCTCCCTGGGCAGCTGATTCCACTGACTGACCACTCTCTCTGTGAAAAACTTTTTCCTAATGTCCAGCCTAACCCTCCCCTGCTGCAGCTTGCAGCCATTCCCTCTTGTTCTGTCACTAATTGCCCGTGAGAAGAGACCAGCACCAACCTCCCTACAATGCCCTTTCAAGCAGTTGTAGAGAGTGATGAGGTCTCCCCTCAGCCTCCTCTTCCTCAAACTAAACAACCCCAACTCCCTCAATGGATCCTCATAAG
>VZTM01042008.1:83432-151472 GCA_013400555.1 Jacana jacana | reverse complement strand
AGTGTTTTCTATGTCCCTATCGACATCATCAATGAAGATATTAAAAAGGAAAGGCCCCAATACTGAGCCCTGAGGAACAGGGATGAAGGATGGTAGAACTCTGGATCAACTGTTAACTGGTGTAGCTTTTCAGGTTTGCACTGAAATACTGGAAGCAGCTTCAGTGGGCGATATACTGTCGCCTGTATATCCCTCTAACCACTGGGACTGCATGCTGGGCCAGGGATGTGCATGCAGAAAGGAACGAAAATGAACCTGGATCCAACTTTCGGTCATGGTGGCTGCTGGCCTAGCTGGAAGGTGCTGCTGGCCTAGCTGGAAGGTGCTGCTGGGGGCTTGCGCTGTCAGGACACTGGTGAGGTTGTAGGTAGCAGGTTTGGGTCCTGAATTGGTACCTAGGGAAAGCCCTCTCGGCAGGTGTCTGTGAGCTGGTTTGGATCCTGCACCTATGGGTATCAAATGTCTTGATCAGTCGCTGAAGACAAGGATAGGACATCAGAGAGAGAATGGGTGACAGAGAGGAGGGAAAGGGATTTGAGTCTAGGCTTTTGGAGAGAAAGAGAGGGAGTTCTGGAGGGAGCAGATGCAGAAAATGGAGATGATAGCATATGGCATGTGGAGGAAGTACATCAAGTTCATGGTTCATTAAGTTCATTTTGCCTGTCCTCCTTCTACTTGTTTGCTTTGCATCTCATGTCAAAGCGTTAGCATAATCCACTTGTGAATGACATAACTGTATAACCGATCATCCCCTATAGAAGTGTTCCGTGAGGTGCCTGCCATGTCGCCTCAGTGTGAGGGCTGGGCAAGGAAGTGAGTCAGGGGCAGCCCTGGCGCGGCAGCCGCTGTCTGCCCTCCTTGCCTGGCTGAGCGCTGCGCTGGAATTTTCCAGGTAGGGCACGGGGAGAGGTGAGCGGGAGAGCGTGGGACGGGATTTGGACAGGGAAGGGCTCGTCCTGGGGAGAACTGCCACTGTGCCAAGCTTCTGGAACACCAGGGAACAGCAAACTATGGGAATCAATCGGGTGGGAAATGCGGTAGACGTATGTAAAATATCTAGTGCCGCCTTTGCATTTTATTACCTTTTTATTACCGTTTTCCTTTATTAATTTGAAACATACACTGACTTTTTTTTTCTCTTTCTCTCCAGCGTGGATTTCAACACATTTTTGTGTGGGTGCCAAGAACACTGTGTTCTGTTAAGTCACGGGGTGACGTAGGGCGCTGGCCGGCTGCCAACCTGGGTCAAGTTCATTCAAATAAGTTTCAGCGCCGGCTCTTGCTGCCGGAGGGAGCCGGGTCAGTCCCGCCTTTGCATGGTAGGTGGCTCTGTTGCGTTAGTTTTCCCAAAGAGCCTGGGCTTTCACAGCTTTAAATTTTACAAGGGTTGGAGTTTTCTTTAATGTTTGCACGAGGATTAAAAAAAAACCCCAAAAACAAACAAAAAAATTCCCAAACAAAACAAAACAAACCCCAGAAAACCTCAACCTCATGTGAGCCTGTGAGGAGAGAGAAGGAGATGGCCATGGGCTTACTGAGCAGAACAAGGTCCGCAAGTTGCAGCATGTGCCTGTTCTCCTTTCTCTGCCCACTGATTTATTTTATTTTTCTTTTTCACTCCTGTCCTTGGGATGGCTTGCACTCATGGTGTGTACTTTGTGTTTTTAAAGCAGGAGCTACTCCTGAGGCTCCAGTGACAAAATCCCACTCACGACAAACATAGATGAAATGTTACATCGTGTGTGAAAGCGGCAGTAGCTGTGCTAGGTTAATCACTTCCCTTTCCTGCAGGATTTTGTGCTTTGTGCTCTGAGCTTTGGAGCTTTGGATACCTCTTGAAAATGCATTAAGTAAAGAAATCTCTTCTTCAGGGTAAGCTTCCCATGTACAAGATTGTCCCATGTCACGGTGTTGAGAAGTCAGGCCGGTTTTCTTGGTCGCTTTATTCAAGCTTCCCTTTCAGGGGACTGTTGTTGCTGCTTTGCATAGTAGCATACTTTTCCTTCCTGTAACCCTACCACAAATCACACTCGATCCCCTGCCCTGCCCTTCACTTCCAGTAACTGCTCTGTGCGCAATAATTTTGGAACTACTGGCAAAATAAGAGTCTTTGACAAGCTCGTAAAATCCTTCCAACAGGATAGCAGTTCTACTACTGGAGACATCACAAAGTGGTCTCTAAGACAACTGTTGATAGTTTAGCATTTGATGAGAAACCCACTCTTCCCTTTTGCTTCTGGGATATTGTTTTTTTTAATTAAGAATGATATCTCTGGGAAAACTTGATGTTTCTAGGGAGAGGTGATTCTTTTTAAAGAAAATAGAGAGTGAATGTACAGGTCATGATTTAGATCTGTTTTAACAGTCTCTTATTTGGACAGTTTAAGCCTTTTTTTTTTTTTCTTTCCAGTTGTACACCATGTTTCTAGGTCTTGGCTCACTCGATATTTGGCTTTTAAGGGAGAGAAACATAGTAGTGTCAGGTTCCCATGATTCGACACCCACTCTTGAGTTACCTGTCGGTGCTTGCTGGCTTATCTTCTCTGTGTGGGAGCGTGGAGGATGATCAGATTTCTGTTCATCACTAGGTGTCACTCACTTGCAATTACTGAAAGTATGTTTCAGGGCAAAATTAAAAGAAACAAACTCTCTTCCTTCCTACCTCACCCAAATGGGGTGTGGGGGGGAAGGAAATGGTGTCAAATCTGGAAGAGAATTTTTTTCTCATCCTTCTTTCCCATAAAACTATTGTATGTGGTATTTGTAATTTTATTGCTTTATAGCATATCTTGATCTGTATTTTTGTTATTCTTGTATAGTTCTTTTGATGCAAGATAAGCTTTTTGTATATTTTCAGCGATGTTTTCTTCCCTCTATTATCAAGCGTGTAAAAAGTTAAAGAAGAGCAGATAGCAGTGTAAAAGATATGGAAATCTAGCTCCAGGGAGGTGCAGCGATGGAACTACAGGCTTGCTTGAGAGAATGCTTGGAAAAAACCATGCAGATGATAGGGACTCATAAAATTGTTCTTGGGACTTGACCACTGAGCTATGTTGGGCAAAGGATGGTGATTACAAACTGTGCACGTATAAAGATGATTTATACTTCTGTTATCTGAGGAACTTTGTGGAATGTGGTGCCTCGGCTGCGTCCTGGTCAGCTGTCTCCCTCATCAAGTGATTAGTATGGGGAATGTACATTCAGTTGTTGAACTACAGACTACTTCTGAATTCCAACACCAATGCTGAAAACATGAAAGGGGGAGAGGAGGAAGGTAAAGCAGTAAAACTCAATAGATCTGTTCAGAACGATTGAATGCACACCAACTGCTCTAAATATTTCATTCTAGAAGGAGAGTTTCCGGAGTGTACAAGTGTCCATGTGGATAACTGGAAACTATTGACAAGCATGACAGCTTTCTTCTCCTGTATCTCCCATCCCTCCCGTCCTTCCCCCTTTATTTTCCCCTTTGAAACGTTACCTGTCGTACATTCCTGTATGAGGTGACCTAAGCCAAGGAAACCCCTTCTAGACAAAAATCATTCCTGCAGTGGACCTGAAGTGATGATATCAATATTGAAGGTATCAATAACAGGTTGCAGGGCTGAAAATACAGTGAGACGAGAAGGAGAAGATTTTTATTTTGTTTACACTGAGTTAAGATTCTTAGTGCCAGCCTATCCCTCTGTGCAGCATGTATATAGATATCCACAGGAGTTATGTGCTAGCTATATAAACAAGTAAATCCTCTTCAGCTCTGTGTCAGACCCCGCGTTTGCTGTGTCTTTGCTCATATTTAGGCCCTAAAACCATCATGAATTTCTTATGACAGTTGAGAAGAAAACACACAGCCTCCACTGATACCTGCATAGATATGACAGGACTCTTAATCATAAGATTCAGTTTCCCTTTGCGAAGATTATAGGTTAAAAGATTCATCTCCTTGTTCTATCTTGGATTAGTAAGTGTTTGTGGCTGTGTGTCACTGTATTTATCTAGTCCACATGTCGTATTTGAATTTAACTGAGAGTGTGTTTGGATGAATAAAGTAGCATAATTTCCTTCCCTTCCCCTGAAGGAAAGGTGGGTTTCTTTTAAAGTATGGCAGCTATTATGACTAACTATATAATTACACCTTTAATCAGTCTAAAATATTTTAGATACACAGTAGCCCCATTTGGCCCCTCGGTGTTGAATTGAAAACCCTCTACAGATGCATAGTATGGCCTGTAGTCATCATCGTCACCTTTAATCACTCAGCATATTAAAGCCACTGTGCAAGAGTGTACTTGGCTGCATGATTTACTTTTGGGGGGAGTGGCGAGGGCAGGGAAGAGAGATGTTACTGTAAATTCCTTTTTCTACCTCTTAATCTGCAAGGATGCAGTTGTGTCTCCTTACCATCTCTGGTCATTATTTTGCCAACATTCAGTGGATTTCTTCTACTGTTGTTTTGTGTTTGATGGTAGATGTGGCTCTGAAGATGCGGGGAGAAGCTTTTAGTCCATCCAGGCTACTGAAGCTTTTGAGAGGCTGATGTGTGTCGAAAGCAACTTGTTCAATATACAGCTGAAGAGCCATGAACTCCAAAAAGCCTCTCTTCCTCTAGACATCGTGTTTGGAGAACTTCTCACAGCTCTTCAAGACCCAGCTCCGCTATTGTCTGTCCCATTTTATGCAAGATAAAATGTGGGTCTCTAATTTCTGGTATATTTGGATTCATCCTCAACATAAGAAAAAATGTGCTGCTACAACTAACATGAGTTTTGTAATTTACACACTCCACCCCTGGTGTTAATCCTATAATTTTAATAAAGCCTTGTAAGTGCCGTTTCTTGCGGTCCTTAATTACGCCAGCAGCTATTTTTAAAAGAAATCTTCTGTTCTAAATCAAAGTACAGTTACTTCAAGTACTTAGTTCTGCTCTGTTTCATGTTTTGCCTGATTCTTTTACATTGTTGGTGGGTTTTTTTTGCAAAAAGGATGAATGGAGGAGGAAAGGAAGGGGCAGATGTCACACAGTGAAGAGGGGACAGCAGAATACCACTTCAGTCAAATAGAGCCAGATGCATGGATTTCACAAGGTGGCACATACATTTTTGTTGTCATCTCTGAAACTGAATTAGGGTAGTCTGTGGCTAAAAGGTTAAATGTTGTTGGGAGAAGAACTGAAAACAGTTAAGAATACTATTTATAAGGCTAGAAAGAGCTTGGGGTTGTGCTGCAGCAACTGATCTCACACCGAAAGGCCTAGAGGTCCAAGTGAGCAGATATGTGGTTCCAAGACACACACACCTGACAGTTTTCAGGCTTAAGTATGTATGCATGGTCTGTTTTACTCCATCAGGAGAGGAAAATTTTGAGCATCATATTTGCAAAAGGATCATGACAAGGCTAGAGTTTGTTGCCTGTTACTTCGTGTTTTCTCACAACTTACTGGGTATACAAACATTGCATGGGAATGTTGGTGTAGCACTAAGATAAGGGCGGTAAATTAAAACAAACAAAATAAATGGGAAAGCCTATGTAGAAATGTGCAGACAACTGCATTCAGCACAACTGTTGATGGCTTTGCCCTGAGCTCAGTTGGTGGAGCAGCTGCTGTGTGACTGCCAGGATAATGTGTATGATGTAATTGTGCTAAGCCTACACTGTCATGGTATTACAGCAAAAAAGGCAGTACAGTGTCTGTGAACTGGGCACATTCCCAGTTACATTCAGGTACAGTAACAAAGTAATGGTAAAGGTTTTGTCAATGTTGTATGTGTAGAGATGCAGCTTGATGTGGGTGTTTTGGGGCATGAAAGGCAAAGTAAGTCTCTTTTGCTGGCCAAGTACTAGAGAACATAGATTTAGCCAGTACCTTTTTTTAATCTAACTTTTGTACTAAATGGCCCTACAACTGTACACCTCCTCCCTAGATGCAAAGGAATGTTTACTGGTACAGTGTGAGAGTGGCTATATAAGAGAGATGGAAGATCTGTCCTGTTGTCCTTTCTGTGCCTGTGGTCAGACACCCGCAGGTTGGACACTGGATATAGATGTGCGTTAAGCTAAATAGATTAACTGGCCAAATCGTAAGAGTAGTTGCTTTGCTGCTGGCCCCATGTGTGTTAAAGTAATCCTGGATCTTCAGAGAAGACTTGATATTTGAATGCTAGAAAGTTGTGAGTGGCATGGAAAGCTACAAGAAAATATAGCAAGTGTTCTGGTTTTAAATAGGTTTATTATGTATTCCATATATATAATTTCTTTCTGGTGATGGTGAGAGAGCACTGGAAGAGGCTGCCTGAGGAGGGTGTGGAGTCCCCTTCACTGGAGACCTTCAGACCCGCCTGGCTGCAGTCCTGAGTGATGTGCCCTGGGCAATGCTGCTTTAGCAGGGGAGTTGGACTAGATGGTCTCTAGAGGTCCCTTCCAACTCTGACAGTTCTGTGATTCCATGATAAATATCTTTCTATTAGCCAGTTTTAAGTTTCTGCATCTAGTCTGTCCAACGGGTAAAAAAAGTAGGTCTGAACGTGATTTGCGTGGATATCTGTTATGTCCTTACAGAAATATGTGCAACTTGATGGGCTACTTCTGTTTGTTTGTTTTGTTTTGTTGCTTTTTGTTTGTGGGTTGTTTTTTAATTGGAGACATATTTTTAAGATATTTACATAGTCCTAAACTGGGCTTGTTTATGTGGTTGCATGCAGTTTCTTCATACAACCTTCAGAAACCCTTCCTGCTTTCTGAAGCTTTTGGAACAGTTAGTTAATTCTAACTCTCCATCTTCCTCTTTGAGTGAAACTTGCAATTTCCTTTCAAGAAACAACTTCCTATTGAGTACTAACTTATCTGACCACTTGGATGTATTTGAAATTTTTTTTGAAGTCCCGAATGCGTTGCAAAATCTGGTGTTGTCTCCACTGCTTTAATTTCTGCACTGCCTGAATTGAGGAAGTACAGAAGTGGGTAAGAACATTGTAAAACTCTAGACTGCAGTAACTGGAATCTGGTTAGGCAGCTATTGTGTATTTGCTGTGATCAGCGTTGAGTTGGGGAGATTTGTCTTTTGGGAGTTGTGTGGATTTCCAGAAAAATGCTGCAGCATATTTGGAGGCAGATACAGAAACGGTCTGATTGCAGCCAATCGTCACGCTAGAACTACAGGAATCTAAGTCCTGGCCTGCAAAAGAGCCATTGAACTTAGATTTAGATGCCTGTGTTCTGTATACAGTGAGCAGAAGAGCTTAAGTACTAAATACCACAGTTCCCAGCTACTGTCCTTCTGACCAAGGAACACTTAAGCTCTCTGGTGTTCCTGCATTTTATCTAATTCCTGATTGATATGGAGCAGGGATTGGGTCCTAAAGACCCTTTCAATCTCATGGCTTTTTCCACAGCAGCCCAGCCTTTGAGGGAGAGGTAGAAATGATCTCCTCCTTGCTTTGTTTGGTAGGTTGGGTGCTTTCCTGAGAGAGAGGGAGAAAGATTTAAACTCTCTTAAGATAAAGATTGTTGTGCTAGAATTTGGGTTTCTTGTTGCTTATGCTGAGAAGTCTCCAGCGTGGCAGAAGTGTTTAGTGTTGTGGATGTGCTTTTCAATGTAAGCGATGCATACAGCATGCTGTGAGTGAAAATCTCTGCAGAGCATAAACCCACACCTACTGAATTGAGTCCTTGAACAGGCTTAGGTACAGAAGTACCAACTTCATACTCCCAGGCTTAAATGTGACATAAACCACAAGCCTGCAGCGTTGCATTGTGTCTGGGCATGTCCAGAAGGAGTGCTTTAAGACACTCTTGAAATATTAGGTACTGACAAAGCTTTGGGGACAGCAGTGGAAGATTTTGTGACTGACCTCTTGGACTTTGATGTCTAAATGCCATCAAAGTGTCTCTTGAAGACTGAGTCTTAGCTTTTATAGCTGAAGATAACTTTATTTACATGTGTAGAACACTTAACAGTTTTGTCTTTTGCAGTCTTCCTGAAATGATCACATCCATCAATAGTCTATTTTGAAGAGTTAAGCAATTAAGTGAAAAATTTTGAAAGGCTTTTAAATCTGAATGTGCCTATACTAAATTCAGATGTAGATGCTTTGCAGTTGTGCTTCACTCACCCCTGGACACAAAGCCTTAATGGTGCTCAGTGCTTTTCCGTGGGAGTGCGTGTCTAGCACCTGTGCAAAATAAGCTTGAGCCCAAGGTTGCCAGATACAACCAAGAGTCACTTGTGAAAATTTTGTCTTAAGCAGTGTCTCCCCAAACCACAGGAACTGATGTTAGACCCAGTCTTAAATGTCAAGTTGTCTGACTCAGTCCCGTGCTTACACCACTAAATCACATTTTATTGTGAAGGTTCACGTGTTCAGACAGTGAACAGTACGTGCTTTTTAAAGCAGGCCCTTGGGTTCCCATTACAGCTATGGTTTCCTCATCTCTATTTGAAACAGGATTCCCAAGATTTCTCCCAAGAGCATTTTTTTTTTTTTTGTAAGTTCTGGGTTATGCTCTCTCCATAGAAATATTCTGGTTCAATTTTACTTCATCAGTCACAAGCAAACTCTTCTGGTGGTGCCTGCCATCTCCAGCAATTAGCGTTCCTCTGCTTCCTTCACAGTGGTTTTACATATTTTGTCAAACTACCTTAGACCTCATCCGTGCTTCTTTCTGCCGTGGTTGTATCCAGAGAGGCTACATTTGTGCACCCAGTCTTCACAGTCTTGGTAACATAATAGTATCTAGAAAACCCATGCACATAAATCCAGTGGTGTTGCTTTCATAGCAAACCTGACTTACAATATGCTTTCTGGATCCTCTCCCTGCACTGTGCTTTTTAAATTGTTGTCAATGAAATAGAGGGGGGTTTCTGATCTGCCTCTCTTGTGCTTTTTTTTCTGGACTTCCATCCTTGCTGCTCAGGATGGGAATAAGGCATTGGTTTAATGTCATCAAAGTCCTAGTTTATCAGTACAGCATCACTTGAAACTGTAGAACCTCTTTGCCTTAAGTTTTGAGTACAAGAAAGCATCACTGCTTTTAGCTCCCTATTTCTGTGCAGTATGTTTCTGTAACTCTTCAAATGTAAAGGTAGCTGCCATGAAAGTCCTGCAAATGTTTTTTCTATATTTTAAACCAATTTCTAGAGTATGTGTGTGAGTGTAGTGGGTTAGAGAGCAATAGAGAGTTCAGGTTTGGGGCAAGGAGGAGAGCATGTGTAGATGCACGCATCTCCTTTCTACACACGCTGTTCTTCCTTTTCTGCTAAGTAGAATGTATGTTGAAATATTACAGGCTTGCACAGAAGAAGTTAGTGAAGATAACTGAAGCTGCTGTTCTGCAAAACACAGAGTGAATCCAGGCACCCCTTTATAGCCAGAGTCCTCACAGTTTAGGCAGAAGAAGCTAACAGGTTAACATTAGGTGTATAAAGATACACATACCTAAAACTGGGGAGAAACCTATGTGACATTGCCTAAATAGAAAATGACAGGGTTTTTTAAATATAAACAATGTAAATGCTTGTGCCTGGGATATAGTGGGGTGTGTGCATAGACATATGACTCTTTTCACTGTAATGTTTAGAGAGTGTGGATTTTTCTATTTCTTGAATGCTTTTTCCTCAAGAGGTGGTTGTCTCATCAGGTAGTCGAAATGTAATGGTATGCTTTTCCTGCTTTGCCTTCCAGGAATAATGCTGCTTCTCTGTGGCTGCAATGAGGCAGTTTTCCAGGACTTTCGTTAATAGTAATGGTAATAATACTAATCATTCCACTTGTTTGATGGTACTCTTGCAAGTTGACACAAATAGTCAACTTCTGCTATAGAAACCCAGCTCCTCCTCCCTCTTAAGTGATTAGTACCTAACGGAATCCGTTTGCTTTTGGCAATATGGGGGGAAAATGCATTTAAAATGTCTAAGATTTCCAAGTGTAAATTTGGCTGTAGTGGACGTCAATAAACATGTCAAAAGGATTTTTATCCTGAAGCCTTGGTATGTGTTACAGTTACTATAATTCAGAGCATTAATGTACCTCCAGTGGAAATCTTAAGTCAGCGTTTTGGAAACCAAGGGTTTAAATGATGCACTTATGAGTGTATTTTTACATTATTTTGACAGAGGAGTTTAAAACTGAGAAACAATCTTTTCTACAAGAATATTCAAGTTCTTTTCTGAATTCTGAAGTTGTGTTCCCCTTTATTCCTAGACTAAATAATCTTGTACCATTACATGGTACAGCTTTGTGTTTACTCTGAATTTTCTTAAGACTGAATTCTTTGTTTTATTTTAATAACATTTATAATTAGCATGTAGTTTGCTTTTAATGAATAGGTAACTCTAGAGAAAAAGATGGTACCTACTATTCTGGCACTGGCTAAAACTTACTTTAACTTTGTATCTCCTTATTGGAGAAGAGTTACAGTACACTGATAGATCTCTGGAGTTACTGTACTACACACTGGAAGGAAAATACAGCATGAGTTGGAGTTTAAATCTTGAAACCAACAATAGAGAGAAACTGATTGGGGTTTTAGGAAGTAGAAAGCGAGGCCTTGCTCCTTTTCAGTCCTGACCTATATTGTACCCTGAAAAATTACCCTCAAAGCATGTGAAATTATTTGGATTTTAAAAGACTTTTTTTTTATTTGTGTGTGGGGTTTTTGGTTGTTGGGGTTTTTTTTTCCCCACCCAATTCTGCTGAAATGTCTTGCCCATCTTTCTGACCAAGATGAAATTACTGTTGTTGCGAGCTGAGAAACGCAGATCACTCAGATGACAACTGAAGTTACTGAGTGCACAAGTATCCCTTTGGTGATTTGGAGTGGGGAGTAGGAAATGTTGCAGTTTTAGGCAGTTATAATGGACTCTGGGGACCATTTGTTGCTGCTGAAGTAATGTGACTGCATGTTACATTGCTGTCTAACCACTAAGAAAAAAAACAATCTGCTTAAAATAGTTGCCAGTAAGATGAGCACAAAATTGATACAGTGGATGCCAACATCTGTACTTCTGCATTTAGGCAGCAAAGCCACCAGTATCGGACACTTCCTAAAAATGGTGCAGCCGGGTGCTCGGAACTGCTTGAGCACTTTCTTCCAAGCTGCTGTTACTGTCCCTCTCCTTTTTCAACTTGGCTGTTCCCTCCCCCTGCCACAGCTTCCCAGTGCTGAGCTCAGTTCCCAGAACGAGACCTCCAACTGCTGGTGTTTTAGAGGCAACTGCTGTTTAATAAAAAGGATTTTTCTTCCATTTACTTTTAGAACAAACTATGGGCCCAGGTTTGTGGCCCCAAATATTTTGCGAAATTGCAACTTAGAATCATAGAATGGTTTGGGTTGGAAGGGACCTTAAAGATCATCTAGTTCCAACCCCCCTGCCATGGGCAGGGACTCCTCCCACTAGAGCAGGTTGCTAAAAGCCCCATCCAGCCTGGCCTTGAACACTTCCAGCCTCCACAACTTCCCTGGGCAGCCTGTTCCAGTGTCCATCCACCATCCTCACAGTAAAGAATTTATTTCTAGTGTCTAGTCTAAATCTCTGCTCTTTAAATGTAAAGCCGTTACCCCTTGTCCTATTGCTACACTCCCTGACAAAGTCCCTCTCCAGCTCTCCTGTAGGCTCCCTTCAGATACTGGAAGGCTGCTCTAAGGTCTCCCTCCATCCTTCTCTTCTCTAGGCTGAACAAGCCCAGCTCTCTTGGCCTGCCTTCACAGGAGAAATGCTCCAGCCCTCTGATCATCTTTGTGGCCCTCTGCAGGACCTGTTCCAACAGTTCCTTGTCCTTTCTATGTTGAGGACTCCAGATCTGGACACACTACTCCAGGTGGGGTCTCACGAGTGCAGAGTAAAGGGCCAGAATCACCAGCAACCTGCTGGTCACACTTCTTTTGATGCAGCCCAGGATGCGGTTGTCTTTCTGGGCTGCCAGTGTGTACTGCCAGCTCATATTGCCCTTCTTGTCCACCACCAATCCCAAGTCCTTCTCCTTAGGGCTGCTCTCCAGCTGTTCTCCACCCAACCTGTATTTGTGCTTGGAATTGCCACATCCCAGGTGCAGGACCCTGCACTTGGCTTGGCTAAACTTCATGCAATTTGCACTAGCCCATCTCTCAAGCCTGTCCAGGTCCCTCTGGATGGCATCCCTTCCCTCCACCGTGTTGACTGCACCCCTGAGCTTGGTGTCATTGGCAAACTTGCTGAGAGTGCACTCTGTCCCACTGTCCATGTCTCCATCAAAGATGTTGAACAGCACTGATCCCACTACCAACCCCTGAGGAACGCTGCTTGTTACCAGCTGCCACTTGGACATTGAACCATTAACCACAACCCTTTGAGTGCAGCCATCCAGCCAGTTCCTTATCCAGGAAAATCCATCCATCAAATCTATGATTTTCCAGTTTTGAGACCAGGATGTCATGTGGGACAGTGTCAAATGCTTTGTGTAAGTCTAAATAGATGACAGCTGTTGCTCTGCCCTTGTCCACCAAGTCTGTGGCAGTATTGTAAAAGGCTACCAGATTTGTCCGGCACGATTTGCCCTTGGTGAAGCCACGTTGGTTGTCTCCACTGACCTCCTTGTTTTCCACGTGCCTTAGCAGGGATTCTAGGAGGACCTGCTCTATGATCTTGCCAGGCACAGAGGTGAGACTGAGCGGCTTATAGTTCCCTGTGTCTTTTTTATCCCTATTTTGAATATGGGGGTTATGTTCCCCCTTTTTCCATCAGCAGGAACCAGATTGCCACAATTTCTCAAATATGATGGAAAGCAGCTTAGCAACTTCATTCACCAGCTCCCTTAGGACCCATGGATGGATTTTGTCAGGTCCCGTGGACTTACGCACCTTCAGGTTCCTTAGGTGGTCTCTAACCTGATCTTCTCCCACTGCAGGCAGTTCTTGTTTCTCAGAGCCCCTGTTTCTGCCTTCCGTGACTTGGGCAGTGTGGTTAGAGCCCTTGTCGGTGAAGATCGAGGCAAAACAGTCATTCAGTAGCTCAGCCTTGTCCATATCCTGGGTGGTCAGGTCTCCTGTTTCTTTCTGGAGAGGGCCCACAGGTTCCCCAGTCTTGCCTTTGTCCCTGACATATTTAGAGATGTTTTTCTTGTTGTCTTTGATGTCCCTGGATTCAGTTGTGTCTGGGCTTTCGCTTGCCTGATCTGGTTCCTGGGTACTTGCATAGTGTATTTGGTTTCTTCATACGTAACTGGTAAGTTTTTGGTCAAAATGCTAATAGGTCACTTAAAAGGTCCAGAACAAAATATTTGCAACACTCAAGCCCTGCTAGCTGCAGAGTTCAGAGTGAAGGACAAATAGCCCAGGAGTAGTTTTACTTTGGGAAGGGGAAAATAAACAGAGAATGCTTAATAGTATCTTGAAGGACACGCTTTATTTTTAAATGCCGTTCCTAGAAGCTGAATTAACTTGTATTATTTTAGCATTATCTTGTCAGCATTGAGCTTCTCTTGTATAGTAAAAAAGGAAAAGGGGCACACAAACACCACCCCCTGAATCTAGCCGAGGTTGCATTTTCCATGTGTAAATACACACTGACATACACTAACCTAACAGAAGAGAAGATGACAGTTGTACAGAATTCAAGCCCCACCCTGAAGTAAAGCAAGCTTTGACTTAAGGATGGAAGTGAAATTGAGCCATCACAATAACTTGATCTGATTTAAGATAGCGGAGGCCCAAAGCCAAAATATATTGGTGACTGCTGTGGAAACCAGTCTATTGCTTTTTAAAGTGTGTTAAAGTGTGCAGACATGCACTGCGGCCCTTTTTGTCTGTAATTGAGAAGCAATATCTTAATTCTTTTTAATCTTCCTACTTTATGCAAGCTGTATAATCCTTACAAGGAATTGCTACGTACCCATGTCTGGTGTTTGTATTTCAGGGCCCTTTTCTTTGCAGTTTCTGCTTGCCAGTTGCTAGCCAGCCCTCAGAGACTTGCAGTCCATTGAGTTTAATTGTTCCAGGACGGTATTTGACTACTACCTTACTGGCACATTTCAAGTGTGTTTTTCCTCCTCTGTTTACCTGGTATCCTTATTTACTAATAAAAGTTCTAATATCTGTTATTATCTCTGTGTGTCCTGTAACATATGTTATACCCATGTTATGGCCATCATGTCACTGTATGTTTTGTAACACACAGATTACAGCACACTAATCTATATCACAAAGGAGTTTTAATTGGTCTTCACTTTGAAATCTTTTCATGTACTGTGAATAATGGGTGCAAATAAATGTGTCAGACCTAAGGCAGTATTGTAGCAGTTTGCACCTTCTGAATCTCGCTATAGAATGTGTATTTATAACAACATTACAACTTTCCATTCCAGTGTTTTACCCTATTGATGGTTATTTTACTTTAGTTCTGCTCCTCCAAAGTTTAAGCACATGATCTAAAAGAAAATCTGTACTCTTAAGTGTTGGGCTGCTTTTTCTTTCTTTTTTCTCCAAACAGAATTAATTTTAGCAGAGCACTTTTAATGTATTTTTTTAAAACTGGTTTTCTTGTTTGGTGTTCTTTGGCTTGCTTGGAAAAGCAAATGGGCCTTCTGTTTCTTCAGTCTGCATATAGGTGCACTCATCGTTGTTAAAAATCAGCTGAGGTGAAGGTGGTGCTTTTCTCTGTGTGTGTGTGTGTCCTGTCATCGCTAACACCGTGTTTCAGACGTGGTAAGACACTTCCTGCCCTGAAATGTTTGCTGTTTAAAAGAGTTTTAGCAGTGCAAAACTATGAAACAATGTCCTAGAAAAGGTAGGCTGTGGAAGGACTTCTGGAGAGGAGGGAAAGGGTCGGAAGAAGTTAGAAATGAGGAGGAGGGAAGAAATGAAATGACTATTTTAGGCTTTGGGGGCAGTACCGCAGGCGCTGTGAAGCAATAAATGGGGCAAAGGGAAGAACAGTCAAGTGAGAAGAATGTGGAGTGAGTGGGAGTAGACGAAAATGAATGCAATGCACTGCACTGCCTGGCAGCCCTGTGTCTCCTTAAGCTGCCAGTGCTGGAGCTGTGAAGGCCGGCACTGCTGGAGCTGGAAGCGCAGAGTCTGAAGTTCAAGACATGTCTGTGTACCTCTGTGGAAATGATGAACAAAGAATTTCCACCAAGGGCTGAGCATTATTGCAGAAGTGATGCCTGTATTGCATTTGTGTGTTACACAGCACTGGGCCAGTTGTTTCCTTTCTTCTTTTCTTTTCTTTTCTTTTTTTTTTTTTCCTTTTTTGATAAGGCCTTTTCTAAGGGGTTTCAGAGGAAACTGCAGGCAGATCAACCGAAGATGAGAAGTCGGTGTGCATCATTTGTACTTCACTGAATATCTGAGTGCAATCTCTTGGTTGGTTAGTTAGTCTGGAATTGCTGCCTTTCATCTCAAAACCAGCCTGCTTGCACTTACCACCTACTTTTTGAAAGTGAGCACTTAATATGAAAGATGGTTTATGGTCTTTGTTCCCTGTTAGGTCTAAACAGTAAAGTTATTGTGAGAGGTATTTTGTCATGGTTTCGTTTTTAGAAATATTTTTTAAAAAGCTTGCAGAGTCGTTGTTCATAACAAAGATACGAGAGAAGCAATTTCATAAGGAAAAATTTTATTTATTTAGACAAAGTGATCTGTTTAGAATAAAAAAAACCAACCTTGACAAACTCTTGGGACCTGTAGAAGGGCTAAGTACTGGAAGCTTGTCTGTTTTCCCACAGTTTGTTTCATTACCTCTCATTACAAGTATTTGTTCTCTGTGAAGGCTTGGAACGAAACAAAAGAATTGCTGGAAGATGGAAATGTATTTCCTCCCGTAACAGTTCCTACTGAATCTTGCAGGTGTTTTGTCTAAGTGCCTTAGGATTTAGCTCATAAATAATAATTTGGCTTTTAATCATGCCTTTTAGTTGAGTCCTCTTGTTTCATCCAAGCCTTAACCTGGACAATTACCATAGCATCACCTAAAACAGAGACAATAAAACTGAGGTTTCATGGCCTGAATCCACTAACTTTAATAAATGAAACTGAGTGAATGACTATAAACAAAGAATGTGAAAGTAGGTTATCAGAGCATGTGATAACATCTGTTCCTTGGACACATGAAAGTAACTATTTCTGTGTCAAGAACTAAACCCTGTTTAAGTGGTATTATAAGCCTACTGCAATTTTCTCATGTGCCCAAACTTCAGTGCATAATGTTGAGGCTTCTGTGCAAAATGATGTAATTATCTGCTTGCCCTATCAGAATCAGGTATTTATATTTGAAAACCCAGGTCTCTATCATCTGGAGGATCCTTATCAAGATGAGAGTCAAGTGCGTGGGATAATATGCAGTTGCCTGAGAGGAGACCTGGTTCTGTCCCTGAATAGTTTGCAAGATGCAACACGTGAAGTGGCGTCTCCCCCCTCCCCTCTTTTTTTAAGGAAGGAATGGAGAGCAAGGGTTACAGTAACCCACTTGAGTGTAACCATGGGCAGCAGCATGCATGAGTTCCTCCAAATGGCCTTCAGCAGCCAGTCATTTTCCCTGGGAGAAGCTGAAGATGGTCTTGTAGGATGGAAAAAAAAAGTTAGACCAAGGAGAAGCAGCACTTGTAGGTTGTCTGTGTATCCACATTCTTCAGCATTGTTGAGTCTATCAGAAATTGACTAAATCTGTCGCACACTGATGGAGAGATGAGTGGTAATGCAGAGTATTAGGAAGTGATAGATTGACATTTTAGTGCTAAAGCTTTTGAATTACTAAAAAGATGCTTTTAAGAGGTGCAGTTGCAGCACAAATGGTAGCGATGCCAAGATTGCAGCAGGTTTTTCCTCACGCTCTGTATCGTAGGAATCGGTGTCCCTTAACTGCTGTTGGATAAATTGCTGCTTCACACCCATCTTGTACCTTAATAGCTCAGTCCCCTGCTGTTCTTTCCTGCACTTGTGCTTAGCAGACGGCTCTTTTGTTCTGTCTTATCTTCAGAATGACTATTTAATTCTACATGTAAAGAGTACACTTAGAAATAAGTGTGGTGCTTCTTGCTTTACTGATGAATTTTGTATGAAAAGGCAGTTGGGCTGAGCAGACAGCCTCACCTGCTTCGGCTGGCTGATCCATGCCTTAGAACAACCTGTTCTGGGAGAGACAGGCCGGAACAGTTTGGGGATGTATCTCTAGAGGAATAGCCTGCTAAACCTGTTTGACTTGTAAAAGCTGAGGTTTCTGCTCAGGATTAGAAGTTATGGCTTTGATTTCATCATCCTTGCCACTTGTGTATTCTTTACCTGGCTTTAAAAAAAAAAACCAAAAGTCCCTAAAATGCCATCTTTTCATTAGGTCTGTAAGAAGTCCATTTTATTGTGATTTAAATCACTCTGCTCCCAAAGCTTTTCTTTCAAAGATCAGATATTCATGTTGGGGTTTTTAAAATTAGTGTGTGTGTATGTGTGTGTGTGCGTGCAAAATCTTATTCTAAATGTATTATTTTTCCCATTGTTTTCTGAAGGGAGTAGTGCTGTGTGCAGGCGACTGCCTGCCAGTGGTGTACGTGTACAGGATTATGTGTGAGAGAGCTCAAACCAACCAAAACCACCCACCTCTCCCTCACAAAAAAATGCACAACCAGACGTACTGCCTGGAATCCTCATCGTCACCTCATTTTCCACTTCAAGGCAGCATGATCCACAGCAGATATGGGAGCTGATAGCTGGCGGTACGAGTTACTTATTTTGTTAATTGTGACTTCTTGTGTGATATAAAACACCACTTTGTGGTCTTGTGTACTGTTCTTCAACTTCCGCACTCTTTGAAGTGCGGGAGGGAGTTTCCCCGTCTGGGTCGCCCTCCACACCTTTTCTTGGTTTCAGAAACCCGGCAGGAAGCCCAGCAGCAGGGGATAACTGGTGCTTGGACTCAGCAGCCATATCATTCCAATAGTTTCTGCAGTTACATCGAAGCCCTTTTAACTCCTGCAGTCCAGGAAGGCATCTCTGAAACGGTCCCATTTCCTTTGCATTTGATAGCAGCTATTGGTATTTTTGCTTTTAATTGAGTCATACTTGGGGTAACCTTTTAAGACAGGAGCTAATGCAGCTGTAATTTTTGAGGGAACTTGCAGAATAAATGGGGTGAAACACAGGAAAGGCTTCCCCAGGAGCTCTGCAGTGGGAAGCCCAGCAGGTGGGCAGTGGTGCTTAAGGTTTCCTAGCTGGCCTCCTTACTCCAGAGATAACCATGAATCAATTTCCTTTACGATAAGAAGCATTTGGCTGCTAGGTGCAATGAATCCTTTTTAATTAGTCATAGAAGTCCTAACCACTTGTTTAAAGGTCTGAAAACACCATTAAGAGGAGATGAGGGTGCAGTCTGTGACCAAATTCTGCTTTGAATAATTACAGTGTTGCTGCCTACACTTCTCCTCCATATTCAAGCAGATACATCGCTCTTCTCTGCTACTTGGCATAAATGATTTTGTGTGCTAATAACTACTGCATTCCAGCCTAGGGGTGGTGGCATCTGGGAGATAGCACAAACTCATTCCTCTGTCTGTGTGAAGGGAGATGGTGGTGTTCAGCAGTGGCCGAGCAGGAAGAAAGGAGCGCAAACCCTTTGTGAGTTCAGCTCTCGGAGGGTCCCAGAAGGGTGCTCGAGGTGGCTGCTCTTGTGCCCTTGAAGAGCGTATGGTTCTGTTTCTTGCCATGGCAGCCACAAAATGCTAATGCGTGCGGAGCAGGACGTGTCATTTCCCAGTGTGCTGAACCAACACCGCTGATAAATATTTAGGACAGATCAGATGGTCTGAGTGCAGTGTGCTGAGGAGGAATGCTGTACTTGGCTAAACATCTAGGCATTATCTGAGAAGCATTTTAAGTATATGCTGTCTCTGTAATAACACTGGGTGGTTGTTCCCGATACAGCATTTCAGTTAATCTGCTGTGTCAGTTTGGGCTTGCAAGTCCAAAAATATCTTATTCATGATTTATGTCTTCATTGTTCTTTTTTGTCAGATGGTTATCTCTGCCCACGCGCTGCTACCTGAGCTTGTGCGTTCCGTGTGCTGTTCCTGTGGTTACTCCGTGAGAAGAGAGCTCGGTGTCACCCACGGAGTGGCACACGCCTAGCTCGGCCCTTCAACATGAAGTTTCTTGTGTGAAGGTGTATCTGAATTGTATCTCTCTGGAGTGAAAACAGCTAGTTTACCAAGAACCAAATTATTTCTCAAGCTACTAGGAAAATATTTGGCATAGACTTCAGTTAAAGCTTCAGCAAACACAAAGCTTTGAAGAGAACTGCAAGCTTTAAATCCTTTGTATCTTTAATTATCTTTATAGAGCTGAATAATATCCTGTACTATCTGTGTGCACAATGCTTGAATTAATTTTGTGTTGATTAATTAAGGGGAAACTTCTTTTCTTTTACCTTTACCCTCCTCCCTATGATCCTGCAAACCAGCTCCTGGCAGAGTTAGCTTCAAGCGTTCATTAGCATAGCCTGGGCCTTTGACATACTGCACTCTTGATTTATGCTTGTGAATATTCATGGTAGCAAATCCAGTGGCTTTTCTGCTTTCTCTGTTTTTTGGAGAGTGCCATGCAAGATATAAAATCTCCTTGCAACCTGTAACTAACTCCCTGGGGTAGAAGTTTGTTGCATTTGAATCCTCTGCATCCATAACAGCAGAGTACCAGCAGTGCAAATGCAGCGTTGCTTATCAGAAGGGAAGACCGTGTAAAAGGAGATGTGGTAGGATAGTCTGCCCCTCTACTCTGCTCTCATGAGACCCCACCTGGAATACTGTGTCCAGCTTTGGTGTCCTCAACACAGGAAGGACATGGACCTCTTGGAACAGGTCCAGGGGAGGGCCACGAAAATGATGAGAAGGCTGGAGGATTGATATACTAGCTTTCTCTTTGTAGAGGAAGTTTTGTACAGTTGTGCTTTTTGTGCTGAAGCTGGACATTTCAAATGGAAATGTAACACTTCTTATATTGTTACCACTATTTTATTGGTAAGAAATACTGAGTGTTTATTCAAGTGATCACATACAGATATTTCTTGATTCCGTCATTATTGAAGTGAAGAGGTAATTTTCTCAGACCTTCTGAGGGCAAATGCTGTGCAGATTGCCAATTCTCTACTTCCAGAGAACTCACAAGGTGTTCAAGGCCCAGCACAGGCAGCCAAAGCAAACCTGAGAGGGAGGGAGTGAGTACTTGGCCACAGAAGTAACAGCGTGGTATCTGCTGTGCTGCCGGCGTGCAAAATCTGCGTGCTCATGGATGGCTCCCTTTATTTCACTGAAGTCAAGAGTTTTGTCTGTGAAGAATTTGGGCCAGGGTTTTAGCATTTCTGTGGGGTGATTTTTTTTTAAAAAATAATTTAAATTGACACAGATAATCATATATTCTTCAGCAATCTTAACTGTTTAACTCATTCTGGTTTCTATTTTTACATTTGAATGATCCTGTATGTTAGCTAGTACAGGTGAGTGCTGTCAAAAATATATGATAAATTAATTCATCTTGAGAGCTCTCTTTTGATGCATTTATGCATTTTGACATAAACATGCATTTCTTGAAAAATAGAGGGTCCTGGATGCTCAGCTGTAGTACTCACTGACGTTTTTCAACTCAGGCCTTGCACGTGGAAGAGTGTTTAGCCTGATATAAGAGGGTGTTGTGGCAAGGTCATCATTGGAAGTGGTAGGTAAATCCCAGTGAACTGTCTACTACCAAGTATTTGGAGTGAGTGGATATATGGGAAACAGTCATGGAAAAACCCAGGATGGGGATGACTGGATTGGTCTCGGGCTGAAGGAAGGGATTGAGATGGGGAACAGAGCCTGCATGTGGTGGGCAGCAGTGAACCTTCAGTCACCATAATCAACAATTACAATATGTTGAAATGATAAGCAATGTAGAAAAATCAACTACTTTTGACACCTCTCTGCTTAGCAATAATGCTTTTCAGAAACTCTTTGTGATATTACTGGACATAAGTAAAACCCCACCTCTTGAAAATTCAGCTAAATGATGTTTAAGGATGTTGGTAGTCGATAAACAATCAATGATTGGTTTAAAGCAAACCTAAGTCATTAACTGCATGGGGGGGTTGCCATCTGTCCACCCCCATAATGTTGGTAGACAGGCCAGCTCATTTACTGAATACTTGAAAAAACAGGTTTGTGTGTTTTAAAACTATTTTTCACTTCAGACAGTATTTCTGATGGCGGCTACAGTTAAATGATATACAGAATTGGAAGACTGAGGTTTTGTTATTTGTCTTTCTTCTCCATTTTTATAGCTTCCTCTTTCAAGAAAAAATTCCAACTGACCAATTAAAAAACAAAACAGCAAACCCCAAATGCAAAACTCGAGCAAGTAAACAAACCAAAACCAAAAGCCCCAAAGTAGGATTTCCTTGGGGAAGTTCAGTCTAAATAAGTATACAATAATAAATATTAATGGTAGAATTAAATTGTTTACTAGACAATCCTCACTTAGAAAAGCTTCTTAACTCTTGCAGCAGTTGGTGGGATTAAAAGATGCGCTTAACTTGGAGCACATCCCGAGGGCTTTCCTCATTTGCATTTTACTTGGTCAAAGAACCTCAGGTTTGCATCCTTTTTTCGGTGCAGTGGATGTCATTGCGATTCAAGCAAAATTAAAACATTCCTAAAGCAAAAGTGTGTGCATTGGAACAGTGTTTAAGAGCGAAGTGCTTGCTTACTGCTTTCATACTGTTTGAAACCTTTTATTTCTGGCTCTTTTCCAACGTGGAAGGAGTTTGTTTCCAGAGAAATATTGTTGCCAAGGGATGAATGTTGACTGTGTTGTGTTTAAAACAGGCTGATATTAATTTCATTCTTTTAGCCATTCTCCTTCTCTGGGTAACTTTAAAAGGTCCTTTCAATTTCCAGAATACTTAGGTAAGCTCCCAGAACATGAACACAGTGTCTCATCACTTACGTGAAGGATGTATTAAAGAACTGGCAAGAGCTGAACTCGGTTTTGGGCACAGTCGAGAAACGTTGGTTTCACATTATTACACTAATTAATAACATACACAACAGCATTAGTGAATGCTGTGATTTCCCTCTCTTTCCTCTTTTATCTTTCAAGTCTCTCTGAGCCAGTTGTCAGACAATCTGTGTGGAGAGCTGCTTACTGCATTAGACCAGAGGAACAGGCTAATTTATTTCAGGACCTATTCCGTGATCCAGGGAGCATGATCTGGAGCAAAGTCAGGCTTTGGGGGTTTTCCAGTTCCCCATTGATAATGTGAACCTAATGTTTTGTATTGGGTTTTGGTTTCTTCAAGGATCAAGCTGAGTTCCTTAACCTGCTGATTCAACAGAACAGTTTTGTGCAAGCCTCCTTGAGCTGGGCTAGTGCTGGTTGTCCCAGTGACGGGACTGGTACCTTGTTCACCCCACCAGAACTTGCACAGTGTTGTGGGTTTTTTTCCAAGTAGCTCTTGAAGGCTGAGCCCAGCTCATGTTTCTTAGTCTTCTGCCTATTTCTGAGTTTTAGAACACTTCATTCTGTACTAGGAAAAATGCTGCTTTCTCAGTATTTTTGCTTATGACTCAGTACTTTAAGAAGCACTGGGTCAAGAGAGCATAGTGTATGCAGCAACTGTGCAGAGCTCACCTTAGGTGCCAACCCAGCTGCTTTGCCCTGCTACAGGAGAGTAAAACAAGCTGAGCGAAACCAGGTGACTTTTCCCTGACCACCCTCTCCTCAGCCTTCCATGTCTCTTTGCAGTCTTTTTTTGGGGCCTTCTCATCCTCTCCTTTCATCCCTTCTTTGGTGGGTTAAGTTCAGTGTGGCCTGTGTGTTTCTGGGAGGAGAGCTCCAGCGAGGTTTGATGAGTCCTGCTTGCTCACAGCCCTGGCTGCTGACCAGTGGTCAGTCCTCCCTGGAGCTACCTACATGCAGCTCGATAGCTTATTCTCAACTTCTGAAACCTTCCTGGGAAGCTATAGGCCTGCTGGCCATGGGTGAGGGCCAGCTTTAATGGCCAGAATCTTGTTTTAAGAAAAGGTGACGTACTTTTTGCCATGAGAGGCACGTGTTTCTTCCCGCCCTTCAGACTATGGAAACCAGCATTCCTACTTACTTGAATCCCACCGTGAAAACTCCCTGCCAGTCACACTCCCTGTGACTCATTAGCCTCTTTCTGCTTTCCTGAAAACTTGCTTTAATCCTGACACCTGTCTGGAAGCTTCTCCTGATAGAGATAAGCATTGGCTTATTGTTTTGATAAATTCTCCAGATCTATTTTGAAAAAATAAATGTTTTTCATTCCAATTGTCCCTTATATTCAGGATTTCACATTCACTTACAGAAGATTAATGTGTATTTACAGTGAGGTTGTCCAAGTTATATTAATCAATTGGCATTCAATTTATGGATTACCAGGGAACATAAATAACTGCCTACACAAACTTATGCTGTTATTAGCATTCTGTTGAAATAGCTTTATATTTTTATTTGTTTAGACAACTTCGGCAGAAATTTCTGAGTATTCATCTGATAATGACAGCGTGGGAGAAGGAGAGACGGGCCTGGCGACCACTGCTCCACAATCCACAAAGAGATTACGGTCGAAGTCAGGAGTGGACACAGAGGATGTTACAGCACGACCAGCCAGCGAGTGGCTGAGGTCTGCCCAGGCCCTTCTCCACACCCCTGGGAAGCAGGTGGGCAAGGTCCCCCGAGCCCCTGCTGACTCCGCAAAGAAGAGGAAGCTACTGAGGTAAACGCACTGTCTGCCTGAAGGAGATGTTTGGGGATTTTTCTTGTCAGTAAAAGAGGAGTAGGAATGCGTTTCAAGGTGTTGTGGCTTAACCCCAGTCAGCAACTAGGACTGCACAGTCACTTGCTCACTCCCACCACTAGTAGTAGAGCATGGAGGAGAGGGAGAAAAGGCTTAGGCTGAACATTAGGAAAGAATTCTTCACTGAAAGAGTGGTCAGTCACTGGAATGGGCTGCCCAGGGAGGTGGTGGAGTCACCATCCCTGACTGTATTTAAGAGTAGATTGGATGTGGTGTTGAGGGATATAGTGTAGGGGAGAACTTGTAGAGTAGGGCTGATGGTTGGACTTGATGATCCCAAGGATCTCTTCCAACATAAATGATTCTATGATTCTATCCTACGAAAAGGAAGGAGGAGAAAAAAAACCAACTCATGGATTGAGATAAAGACCATTTAATAGAACAGTAACACAAGAGAAAAAAAAAGGTGAAGTACTATACAAAATAAAACGATCCAACACAAGTTGCTCTCATCACCTGATGATCAGTTGTCCAACCTGTCCTAAGCAACTATCGTGAATTCCGGTTTCCCAGCCAATCCCCATTTATATCCTGAACATGATGTCTGTGGTATGGAATATTGCTTGGGCCAGCTTGTCCTGTCTTGCTCCTTCTCAGCTTCTTTGGGAAGTTGAAAAAGGCCATGACTAATGTAAACATCACTTAGCAACAGCTAAAACAAGATGTGTTACCAGCGTTATTTTCATACTAAATCCAAAACGCAGCAGCTACTAGAAAGAAAATTAACTCTGCCCCAGCTAAAACCAGGACACAAGGATTAACATTTTAGTTAATTCCAAAACCTTAAAGAATGTAATTTATCTTTAAACAAGCAAACAAGGCAAGAAAGAACTCTGTTAATTTTTAAAATCCGTGGTGAAGGCTCTTGATCTTGATCTCCTGTGCACATATATAGGTATAGGTTTTGCACTTCTAATACTGGTTTACACTACCTTACAGAGTGGACATACTTCTGTTTCAGCTTGTAATCCTTTCACTGCTTTGTGCCTCTCCACATAGTCTGCAAAAATGCTATAGACCTGATTTTTTTATTTTTTTGGTTCTCTCCAGATTTATCAGAGTAAAATTATCCAAAATAATGTAGGAAAGGGCTGCATGAAGGTGTTGAACAGAGTGTTATTTGGGGAAAGGTGGGGTGTATTTGTTAATCTGAAATTTAAATCTCTCTGACTAAATTAAATACATTTGAAAGACATCTAGCTGCTAAAAGAAAACCTCTGGAGCCTGAGCAGTGGAAGCCTGATGTTCCCAAATCCCTATTTCTCTAGCTAATCACAGTGCAGAAACGGTCAGTCACTTCCTATATTGAGTTAGCGAAGGTTGGTTTAAATGTGAAGGTGAAGGTATGCCTCAAGGTATGGAGAACTACAGTTACGCAGGGTACTGCTATAGACAGCTCTTGTGTTTTTTAAAATGCTGTTCTTTCTTACTTTTTTATAGCTGATTCTATGTACAATATTCAGTCAATTATACTTTAAATCTTCACTTTGGTTAAATATCCATACTTTATGTTTCTGTTCTTGGCTATCTCAAAATTCTGGCTACAGGAACGTATTGGAAAGTCCTAATTACTGAGAATCTCTATACTTGAAGGTACTTTGCTTGTACAATCAAGCTTTATTTCTTGTTACTTTAAAAACACAAAGACACAACTGTACTAGCTCAGACCAAAGCTGTAAGCCCCCAAAATGTCTGTTGGTAGCCAAAAGCAAGTATGTGTGAAGGCAGTAAGAGCAGGACAAGTATATAGTGGTGTTGAGCCCAGATGCACTTCCAGCTTTCGGCAGCTTACTGCTCAGGAGCTGTTTGTTACTGTCAGTGGCCTTGTCTTTACATAAGTTTGCCCAGTAGTTTTCTGACACCATAAAAATTTTTAACTGCTGCAATAACATCCCAGGGCTAGGAATTCTGTGGCTTAAACATAACTTGAATTTGCACCTACCAGCTTCATTTGATGACCTGTACTACCAACAGTCAGGGCAAAAATGTATCTTAGGGCAGAGATACTCTGAAACAAGCGTATAAGAGAGTAAATAACTTTAAAAATTAATGACAACACTATAGAATGTAATCTGGCCAGAGTAGCCAGAGGAGCAGAGCTTGCAGGGTTTTTCACTCATTCATCCTGTGGTTCCACCATGGATTCCTTTGGGAACAAGGAAGCAGGCAGGAAATTCCTCAGTTATGAGTTTTGTTTATCTAGTTATTTTGTTTGTCCAGGTAATTGTCATCTTTTCGTTCTTCCTGTTCAGGACATTAATTCCGCGTGTCTCTTTCCCATCCTCTCCCATCCCATTCCTGTTTCTTTGGTGTGCTAACGGTGTCTGTATCCTCGATAGGAAAACCTAGGTTTTCAGTGCTGTGGATTGAAGGCCAGTTCAGGGCAGGATTTGTCAGCGTCTTGATTGATGAAGTGACAACATCTTCTTTCTGGTGATATAGCTAAAAGTTACATAGAATCATAGAATGGTTTGGGTTAGAAGGGACCTTAAAGATCATCGAGTCCCAACCCCCCTGATGTGGGCAGGGAACCTCCCACTTGACTATAGCAGCTGTTGGTTTGTCCTTTCTCCTTCCTTTCTACCTCTGCTGCAGATTGAAGCCACGGGAGAAAAAGCAGCAAGCAGGGAAAATCATCCTGCAAGCTGGATCTGGCCCACAGGCTCCCACTTGGGCCATTTAGAACTGCTCAGTAGGTGGAGGAGAGCCAAGAGCCTCTGCTTAGCCAGGCTCTCTTCTTCCAGGCTGGTGCCTAGGGGAGAACGGTTGAGCAGAGATGTTGCAGGTGGGAGAGCTGCTGTCTTCCTATGTGAATTCTTGTGTGAGAGGTTCTACTCCAAATGCAGACCATATTTAGTGTGCTTACTTCAGTGAAGTGTACTGATGTGGGTGGGACAGGCCTCCTATGGGGTTTTAGTCAAGTTTTAAGACAATAGGAATTATTTCTATTTTCATCTCACCATGCTGTTTGAGGTGCCTAAATCTGTCTTCAAAAGTGGAGAGAATATTTACCAAAAATTTTAGTTTACATATTATGAAAAAAATCTTATACCATGTATAACATTCTCTTCCAAATTCTTTGGAATTTCTTTGGAAATGCTGCAATCTGCATTTATATTGACGTTACCTGATTGCAGGTAATGCTTCTGTTACCTCAATGACTACATTTTCCTATGCAACCTCACAGAAAACTCCTGAACAATTCCTTCCTCCCAAACCCCAACCAAAACCAAATAATAAAGAAGTAACAAATAAAAAAGTCTGTGGAAAAATGAAAATAAATTATTTTCTACTGTTCTCTCCTCCTGGAATCCTCTCATTGCTAAAATGGAAATGATTAGTTGCCTGAACAGGAGGGAAGAATATTGTTTGTTTGATCCTATTGTAGATGTAATTGTCTTACACTGCAAAAATCAAGTAACCTGTCATGGTTTGACCCCAGCCAGCAACTAGGACCATGCAGCCACTTGCTCACTCCCTGCTGAGTTGGGATGGGGGAAAGAGCTGGAAAGTAAAAGTGAGGAAAAAAACTCATGGGTTGAGATAAAGGCAGTGTAATAGGTAGAGCAAAAGCCACACACACACACAAGCAAAGCAAAGCAAGGAATTCATCCATTGCTTCCCATTGGCAGGCAGGTGTTCAGTCATCACCAGGAAAGCACAGCTCCATCTCACGTCATGGTTACTCGGGGGAGGACAAATGCCATTACTCCCTCCCCTTCCTCCTTTCCCCAGCATGACATCACATGGTGTGGAATATCCCTGTGGTCAGCTGTCCCTGTTGTGCCTCCTCCCAGCTTTTTGTGCACTCCCAGCCTACTTGCTGGTGGGGCGGTGTGAGGAGCAGAAAAGGCCTGGAGAACTTAGCAACAACAAAAACTTCAGTGCACTGATCAACACCACTGTCATCCTGAAGGCAAAACATAGCACTATACCAGCTGCTAGCAAGAAAGTTAACTCCATCCCAGCTGAAACCATGACAGAAATCTTCAGAAGCTGGTTATGGATTAAAATAAATTCAAAATTGTTCTCAGTAAAGATTCTTCTTTCTACCATGGTCCACAGGGGAGAGCAAGCAGTCAATATGGTGGTGTTTGTCCTTTTATTTGTGGTCCCAGGGAGGTTCTGAAGCAACCTGAAGAGCAGTGCTGTAGGAGGTGCCAGTCTGTCACGCTAGTACCAAAGTATCACCATTTCCGTTCACAGCCATCAGTACCACTGCTCCTGGACATTCTCACCTCAATCCTTGGGTTTATATACCATCTTGTGTAGCTGCCTTCTTTTATTTAAACAAAATTGGGGAAGGATGAAGTGGGAGCAATATAATTTTCCCAGGTATTCTGAGAGATAAATGTCATTGTACTACAGCCATGAGTTGATAACAAAGTGCTGAGATGAATCACCTCAGTGATCGGGTCAAGAGGTGTTGGGTTTAGGTGTTCCTGCCCTTTTATACCACCACAAAGTTTCAGCCTGAGTCAACTTGGCATGGAAAAATAATGCAAGTGACTTGAAAACCTGAGGGGAGACAACATATATACTGCAAATAACAGTCTTCAGGAAGCTCTTCTTTTTAGATTTGGAATTCACGTTGGTGCTAAACTGCACTAGTTCCAAGTGACTGGGCACTGGCAGGGGCTGCCCAGGGAGGTTGTGGAGTCTCCTTCTCTGGAGACATTCAAAACTCACCTGGATGTGTTCCTGAGTGACCTGATCCAGGTGTTCCTGCTCCAGCAGGGGGATTGGACTAGATGATCTTTCAGGGTCCCTTCCAATCCCTGATATTCTGTGATTCTGTGAAAAAAGGGAGAAATGAAGACTATTCAAAGTCTTAAAGTTTGTTGCACAGGTTAAACTAGTAACTGGGTTCATCCAGTATTTATAAAGAAAACTCAAAAGGCACACATCCAGCTTCTCTTGTCCACAAGTAAACCTTTTTTAAAGGTTTTATAAATTGTTTGTTTTTTCTAGTAAGATTTTATTTCCTTAAAAAAAAAACAAGCCTGGGTTTCAGTGCAGGAAGTGGATATCTTGAGTTATATAATGATAACCCTACTTCTAAATCTGTCACATTGCAACAGCTTTTAGTTGTGAAGAATAGCTGTGTTAGTTCTTTTTGTTTGTGTGTTGTTGTTTTTTTTAATATCTTGAGTGTCTGGTTTTAGTTTAACAGTAAAATAAATTCTCAGGAAATTCTGTTTAATTATCTTATATCTACTTGTATGCAGACCTCTTATGGATCTGGTCTGCTAAAGTTAACTTCTGTTATCAAATGAGGAGACAATTACAGCATGTCCTGGTACTACGTGCAGTAAAAAAAGCCCAGTTGTCACATGAGACCAACCAAGGTCCTGACAATAAAGGAAATTGCCAAGGGAGGAAGGGGCTGGCACAAATGAAGCAGGCTTTTACTCTGAAATGGGGTCTGCTCCCACAAGTAGCATGAGGGTGTAACAGCAATAGACTAACACTTTGACCATCATGTTCTTCTGCTGATTTTCACTACTGCATCAAGTTTTCCTTGGTGGTGAATTTTCTGTTGGATTGGGTGTGGGAGAATGTAACTGCAGAATGTCGTGGCTCCCCTACAGATGTATCACTTATAATCACTGGCATTGTCCATGGGCAAATTATTTTCCAGTTACTCAGAATTAAAATGTCTTTTCTGTTTCAGAAAGTGTGGATGGTTTCACTGTGCCAGGTGTTAAAAGGAAGAAACCCCACATTTAAGTAAAAAAACTATCGCTTTCCTTAAAATGACAAATATCTCCAGTTTCATGTGAACTGTATTTTACTGGTAGGAATGGGTTAGTGGCACACAGTTGTTCCCCATCAGAGAGAAATCCTTTTGGGGCCTTTGGTTTGTTTAACAATGGAGCTTGCTTTTCTCTGCAAGATCTCTGCTCAGGCAAATCTTCAGAACTGAAGGGAAGGCACTTCTCTTACCTCATGTGGTACAGCTGCTCCCCCATCAAAACTGCTTCCTACAGACTCTTCCTCTTAATTTTGTTACTTTGTTCTATGGGAAATCCTGCATGTGAGTCTGGCACTTGACATATTTATTAATTTATATACTGGCAAAAAAGGGATAGCTTATTTCTGGGAAGACTCTCATTGCTCATTCTTAAATTGTCTTACATCTGCTGAGATCCTCTGCTGTAAGAGACGTGGGACAATCTGCAATAGTTTTTTTTTCTACTAAGGAGTCTGAAGAGCCAGAGAGGTGTCATAAACTTTTCAACTGTGGGTTGGGTTTTTTTGAGTGGCTGATAAGAAGGGGGTGATCAATGTTTTCAAAAGTATAAAAGGAGCAGATTCCAAATCTTACCTATTTCCAAAGATATTCCTAAAGTATTTCAAATCCTTTCTATGAGATAACTTGGCTAAGTGGAAGCATGGGAAAATCAACCATCTATAAAGTTTTACTTCACATCTTTCACTGTGAGATGTAGAAAGTGCTCACCCACCCTATTCTTAGCAGCTCATAGAATCACAGAATCATTTAGGTTGGAAGAGACCCTTGGGATCATCAAGTCCAACCATCAGCCCTACTCTACAAAGTTCTCCCCTACACCCTATCCCTCAACACCACATCTAATCTACTCTTAAACACAGTCAGGGATGGGGACTCCACCACCTCCCTGGGCAGCCCATTCCACTGACTGACCACTCTTTCTGTGAAAACCTTTTTCCTAATGTCCAGCCTAACCCTCCCCTGCTGCAGCTTGCAGCCATTCCCTCTTGTTCTGTTGCTAATTGCCCGTGAGAAGAGACCAGCACCAACCTCCCTACAATGTCCTTTGAAGCAGTTGTAGAGAGTGATGAGGTCTCCCCTCAGCCTCCTCTTCCTCAAACTAAACAGTCTCAGCTCCATCAATCGATCCTCAGAAGATTTATGCTCCGGGCCCCTCACCAGCTTTGTTGCCCTCCTCTGCACTCGCTCTAGTTAAGACTGTAATCTCTCTTGCATCTATTCCTCTGCTCTGTCTGAGGCAACTAGGATCTGGAAATGAAATCTCGCCACACAGGAATGATGAAGCTTTGGTGTCTATGACAAAAACCTACTTTTGATCTGCAGGACTAATTGTGGTGTAGTGTCCAGGCACCACTTCTAAAAGTTTGATTGTTACAGGGAGGCATTGTCAATGTCTATAGTATATGCTGGTTGGAATTTATAGCTGAAGACACTGTAAATTCTTTAGATGGCCATTTCCAAGGCAATTGCTGCAAATACCTCTGGCTCGTGCTGTGCTGTGAGGATGCATAAAACTGGTATTTTTTTCCACATACATTTTATGGTGGTGACCTCCGTTGTGGATCAATTGAAAAAAGAGTGGTGAGAGACTACACGGATTCAGAAAGAATTTTGGCTTATTGAACTCTTAAAAGAGGGGCTCCAAATCTTTGAATCCTTAAGACTCTAGAAGAGGCTTTCAGTGTGCCTGCCCTGTTGATTTGGCTGGTGTAAAAACCCTCTCTGGATGAGTACAGTAGATCTGAGTGTTGAAATGTGAGCAACTGGTGTGCAAAACCATCCAGCATCCAGTGCAGTTAACTAAATCCCACATTGTCTGCCATTCAGGTTTTGGGTTTGGTGGGTTGTTTTTCAAATACATGTGGAAGGTCTTTTCTCTATATATTTGTGTTGGCAGAGGCAACTGGCCCTTCATAGCTGTGTGTCAGAAATTTTTATTTGTGTTACAATACAGATCTTCCATTTTCCTTTTATTTTCTTCAGAAGCTGCTGATTTGACAGGGAAGTTGTGGTTTGGGAGAAACAGTGATTACTTTCCAAGGGAAAGACCCCAGAACTTGTAGCAGAGTTATAATTACTTGACAAGTTTTATAGGGACTTAAAATCACTTCTGTCTACTTTGCTCTTTGTTCTATCCCATAGGAGAAGCAAGTGTCTTATGCTTTGATTCCAGAAAAGTAGTCCCCATCTAACAAAGAGAGTAATGCCAGCAATCATGGTGATGGTGGTTCATCCAAAGGGAAAGTTTATAAATCCAGTTGTTGAGTCAGAGCTTGAGTGGGGCTGACTGCAAAGCTAAATTTACTCTCTCTGCTCCCTTGTGTTACTTCATGAAGTCAACAGCTTCTCTTCTGTGCTGGAGAGGACGTGGGCCTCTGCAGAGGAGACTTGTGCTCGTTTAGCCAACACTGTCTTCAGTCAGGTCTCTCACAGGTACCCGTGCTGTTTTGTGCTCTTTGGCGGTGGCTGTCAGCGTTCAGTGTTGCTATTATTTTGCAAGTTGTAAACTAGCTGATAACAGCTGATGGGTTTGCTGTGTTGACAAATTAAATGCCAACATGCTTAGGGGTCCTTTTTAATTCTTTAGCAAGTACCCCATGGAGTGGAAATGGACAGCTAAGCATTGCAGAAGTCAGTTACTTCTCCAGTTAACTTGGAAGTATGAGAGGAGTTCTGTCCTTGCTTTGGAAAGGCAGAAGGATGGAAATTTTCCAGTCTTAAGATGGGGATGTATACTTGTGTAACCTATAGTGGTTTGAGATACATGGAGTCCTGAGTAAAGGGTGTATGAGGAGACAACTCAAGAATGAGATGCTTAAGTGTTCACTGTGCTTAAATTCAACTGAAGTCTGGAACGGAGTAAACTTGGATGATGTGGGGTTATTTTTGGTAAGTGCCCCGCTGAATAAAAACCTTAATAAATAAACACAGAGGGATCTTCAGCACTTCAGAAGCACTAAAAATGACTTTTCAAAACACAGCCTACTCACTCTTTTTTTTTCTTTTCTTTTTTTTTTTTCTTTGTTCTATTAACCTAGCTGGAGCTGGAAGCTACAGACCAGCAGCCTGAGAGTCACAGATCAGGCTCATTGTTACCTTTTGGTGATACTTGTGAGGTGGTGGTTCTTTGGTCTTGCTGTTGAAGTTTGTGGAAAGGGGCAACCACCAGAAACAGCTTTTTATACTAGAAGCTGAGATTTCTTACAGTCATCAAATTGGTCTTTCATGTGGATACTGTTGGACGTGGAAAGTAATGGCGACGTGTTGGTTTAAATGTAGTATCTCAACAAGCTCAGATGTAGTACAGAAATAGGACATGGATTTCTGCTTCTTAAATCTGTCCATCTTCAGGAATTTAAAGAAACTAAATAGTCATACTGACAGTTTTGTGCTTAAAACTATTGTAGGCAGCGGGGATTATATCTGAGCAGTTTGGCTTCACTGACCAGCCTTTACATTAACAATTTGCCAAATGTGGTCAATTTGCTCCTATTAGAACATTTTGGGGGCAAGTTTGAGGTGGTGGTCAGTAAAGTATGTATCTCAAATTACAGTTTTTGTTATTTAAACAAAGTTTGCCAATTACCTTGATTAAAGAAATTGTACACTAGTAATCAAAATATAATTCCTAATTGTTTATATATACACACCCCCACCAGATGTTGTGTTTGTCAGAGGACCATTGATGCACTGTAAGGGCTAGATCTGTGCAGAGGAGGGAACTGAATACTTTTCTAAATGTCTAGATTTTCTAAACTAAAACTTTGCTTAAGTTCTCTAAACTCTAAAATTCTCGAAGCAGCTAGATGCTTAAATAAATGCAGGCTATTGATTAACCAAGAGCCAGTACTGTAGAATCCAGTCTCCACTCTCTTTTTCTGGCAAAATTAAGCCAAAGTGTTTCTGCAATCTGAAAAGCCAGGAAAGCTAGGGGGTTTTCCAGAGGAATAATGTGTGGACAGTGAAAAGTGAATATTATTTGCCTCTACCGTGTATGACCAAAATGAGCAAAACCTTACTACCCTATGATAGAATCTATGCCAAAAAATTACTGTTATTCTCAGTAAACATGGTTAACTACCAAAGATGGAGTATAAAAGTTCATTAGGTATTTAACAATCTACAGATGTGCAATTTGGAATAAAATAATAGTAATCTTAACCTTTTACCTTTTTTCAAAACATGGAGTTGGTTCTTACAGTGAACCTGGCACCTACTTAATACCGTGCTGTGCTTTGTGGGAGCACTGTGCAACTTTGTCTTATGTGGTGTCTGCACAGCCACGAGGGCCTCTGGGTGCTTCACAGGATCTCAAAGCACATGCCCAAGAGTTTTCAACATTGTGGGCACCTGATCTGTATGAGACGTAACTCGTACTTTCCAAACGCCGTTGTCCTCGAGTCCGTTAGAATATGTATCAGAAAGCACCTTTTTCTTTGTTTTACGTGTCTGAGCTTGATCATTCTGGGTTTGGGGTGGTGGTTAAATTTCTTTGTTTCTACCTTTTAAAAGAATCAAACCATAAACTACCAACACTTTCTCTTGCCATAGAAATTCCTTTTGTGCGTGCATGTCCTTGACTTTTATTTTCCAGTTTCACAATACATGAAACTGACGCTGTAAAACAAAAACCAAAACCATTCTCATGACCAGCTGAGACCCTCCCATAAGTGCCTTCTTGGTTATATTTTATATCCTGCAACCCAGCAGATGCAAAATTCTTTATGTTCTTTTCTTGAGTCTTGTGTCCAGTTCTGGGCACCTCAACACAAGAGAGATATCGAGGTGCTGGAGCGAGTGCAGAGGAGGGCAACGAAGCTGGTGAGAGGCCTGGAGAACAAGGCTTATGAGGATCGATTGAGGGAGCTGGGACTGTTTAGTGTGAGGAAGAGGAGGCTGAGGGGAGACCTCATCACTCTCTACAACTGCTTGAAAGGGCATTGTAGAGAGGTTGGTGCTGGTCTCTTCTCACGGGCAATGAGCAACAGGACAGGAGGGAATGGCTGCAAGCTGCAGCAGGGGAGGGTTAGGCTGGACATTAGGAAAAAGGTTTTCACAGAGAGAGTGGTCAGTCAGTGGAATGGGCTGCCCAGGGAGGTGGTGGAGTCACCATCCCTGACTGTGTTTAAGAGTCGACTAGATGTGGTGTTGAGGGATAGGGTGTAGGGGAGAACTTTGTAGAGTAGGGCTGATGGTTGGACTTGATGATCCCAAGGGTCTCTTCCAACATAAATGGTTCTATGATTCTATCTAAACTATTTCTAACTGCATTTGGAATGTGAGTGCCAGGGTGATGGTCAATAAATATCAGTGAATTTTATTAGCACAGGGAGCTGCTAAGGAAAGGCACAGGTTTACTTTTCATGTCATGACTATTATCCTAATACAGACATGGTTAGCAAATTAGTAATGAAGTTGAAAGTGATGCTGGAACCCTCCCTGGTAGGCATATCAGACCTGAAACTGGAGCAGGGTGTAATTATTGCGGGTAGTAACCACGAAACCAGTAGGTTTTTATGCAAATAACTTCTCTGGAGCCAAAGAAAAATGCTCCCTCAGTAGCCCAAAACTCTTTGTAGTAGCCCAAAGACAGCTTCCAACACATTTGTCTTTTTGTTCTTGAAGTGAGATACTCTGTCTTCTGGGTTTGAATCCAGGGGCAGGAATTGCTTTAGTGTTACCTTAAATGTATTTGTGCTAGATGCCACTCCTCTGCTCCTCACCTTGGGAATGCTAAATTAATTCCATCTTGGAGAGTGTTCAGACCACTGCAACGGCACACTTGACCCAGCTTGTGAAATGAATCATAGGGTCAAGTATGGGTAAAAGAATATTTTTGTGATTGCTCCTTGCCAACAGACAAACAAAACTGTGAGGGGAAAAAAACCTCTAACCTGTTATAACTGGTGGTTATACTGGCTTGTTCTGAATTCACAATTGTCTTGTAGCACCTATGAGTATATGTGCATAAGTGTAAAGAAAAGTTGGAAATGTTTTGTTACGATGCAGGACCGAAAATGTGAAAATTTAGGACACCTGGATAGTGGAAATGTGTTAGTATGTGCATTGACTGTACATATCTGTCTTGTTGGGATCATATCCATTAGAAAACCAAAATTAGGAGAACTAATCTGCAGAATGTAATTTTACTCTATATTTCTGCCTCTAAGAGTCAAAGCATACATATTCCCTCTGCCCTATGGATTTGTCACTTGGCAAAACTGATTCTTGGCAAAACTGAGCATTCCTTTATTCTCTGCAGGGGCGGGCTCGCTGAGAGGTTATGTCGATTGCAGAACAGAGAAAGGTCTGCCATTAGCTTTTGGAGGCATCAGTGTGTTTCAGATGCTAGAATGTCCTCAGGTAAGAAGCATTATACATATACTGCTGTGTGAAAGTATATACCTACATGTGTGTATATATGGCTCACATAGGGGTGCAACTACAGTTTTATTTTCTGTGTTTGCTGCCTGACTTGTGTTTAATGCTCTCTCCATTGTCTCCCGAGCTTGTACCGCATTTCAGCTAGATATGATGGTTTATAACATCTTAGTCATCAAAGTGTTTGAATGTAAGGGGTAAACTTGTTTTAAATAGCTTCCCTCTAGACTCTCCACAGCTCCTTGATTTTCAGCATCGCCTGGGGAAACGGTGTTTCCAGCAGGCTGTAGGACAATTCAAGGTTTCATTTGTGGGTGTGCAGATGGCTTTTACTTCTTGCTTCTTTATAACCACCTTTTCGTCTTTTGTTCATTTTTATTTGGTCTGAAGTCAGCTGTATTCATCAATAAGTGCTGAAATTGTGAGTACCAGCCAATGTGAACAAATAGAACACAACCATGAAACGGGTGTGGAGCACGAGGACAGTGAGCATTTCACTTAAAGAGGAGAGGGAGTTATGCAAGTGATTGAAAACACCACCTTTCAGTAGTATTTCTTGAAAGATAATGCATTCATAGAGTTTAAGTGCAAAGAAATGGTTAGGGTTTATATCAGCTTGTGTGTGACTGTAAGCTACAAAATTTCAAGTATTTTAACTCTATTGAGCTGACTGCTTGTTTCTGAGCACGTGCTTACTTGTGTTTGTTTTTCAGAAAATCCTCTGGTCTTAATTTGAAAGCATGAGGATGAGGGAATCTATCAGTTGCCTTGAGAGTTTGTCCTTAATTCCACTCTGAAATTTTTAAAAGTGGGTTTTCTTCCAAATCTCAGTTTGTCTGGCTTCAGTTCCCCTCTTTTGTTTCTTGTAAAGCCTTTCTCCATTAGATTAAAAAGCTCTTTAGTATGTGGCATTTTCCCTCTCTGGCACTTGCATAGCAAAATCAGACTGCCTCACAATTGTCATAAACTAAACAGACTGAGCTCTTTAGGCTCTCTCAAGCATTTTCTCCAGTTCTCGAGTGATTTGCATGGCTTTTTACTGCACCCTTTCAAACTTTACAGCATGGTCTTAAGAACAAGGACAGCTACTCCGAATGCGTTCTTCCAGTTCTAGTCTCATGGAAACCCTTGGCCAGGCCCAGTTCACTCCTCAGCTTCCTCTGTGTTCAAGGCCTTTAATAAGTGTTTGAGTCTGGTTTGGCTTTGGTCACGGTGTGATGCTGGGACTTCACATTGAATTGATTGTCCAACATGATTTCATAACTTCTTTAGCTGTTGTTTTCCCATATCCAGTTTCCCACTCTCCACCTACTGTTTGTTTCTTCTGTCTAAACACAGGGAAGCATTTGTGCTGTATCCAGGTCTGCTTCATTTGAGTATGCCCAGCTAACCATGCCGTTCAGATCATTGTGTATGTCGAGCCTGTCATTTTTTAAGGTCACAAATTTGTTTGAATTTGTGGTATTCACACAATTTCTTATATTCTTTCTTTAATTTGTTTTTATGTCATTGATGAAACAATTTAATAGCGTGAGTGTTTATTTCCAAGTCCTGCTGGAACTGCTCTTACTCAGTTATGATTTTCCACTGTTAAAAACCTCTAACTGTAATTCACAGTGAGTCTTCTGGAATATTTTTTTCACGTTGCACTTAAGGGGTACGTTACTGATAGTGAATATGGCCATTTTTCCATGGGGCAGCTGTATGATTTGAAGTCAAACCCAAACTGTTGGCTAAAGCTAGTTTCAGAGTTTCTCACTGGAGACTTAGGAACTTGCATCCGGTGCCACCTGTATGCTACATGTTCAAAATGCCACCCATGTGGAATGGCACATTTCTAGTAATATTTCTGACCTTAATTCCTTACTTATTTTTCCAGTCGCTTTGCCTGGATCTGCTGTTGAATTAGCTGGTCTCCAGTTCTTGGAGGTCACTTTGTTTGCCCTTCCTGGATACTAGCACAATGTCATCAGCCTTTCGGAATTTCCCCAGTATTTGAAGATTCTCCAGAAATTAACATCAGGGAACCAGAAATGTCTTTAGCCAACTCTTTTCAGAACTGCTATATCAAAAATTAGACAAGGCATGCTTACTTAAAACCAATCAAGCCTTCTGCGTGTTGTTTATCCTCCACCTGACTTACTAATGAATAGGAGGTTACTTTACCATTCTTACGTGGTATGAGGACATTTTCTTTTTCTTCTGAAATATGGAACAGGAATTGATATTGAAAAGGTCTGTATTTTTATTACAATGCAAACTTTTGTTCTCTGTAGTAACGTATCTACAACATTGCTAATACCCTAATACTCCTTTTGTCCTTGTTTCACGGCTGTCGTTGTGTGTTTGGCTGCCCACCGTTTTGTTAGGCTCCTAGGCTGAAATATGCCATGTTAAACATCTGCTTCTGGCTGGATTCCTTTCTTTGATTATTCTGCTTTCTTTCAGAACATGAGTCAAAATTAGTTAGCATTTTATGAGGAAAAGGCTATGGGAAAATACCTTGCTCAGTTCTAAAGTACATTAAAAAAACCTCTTATGATTGTCTTCATGATGATTTAGTTCTGGCAGAAGATGAGCCATTTCTGGGATATGTCTTATGTCATCATGGTGAAAAATCTACCAGAACTTGGCCAAGTTAGAGGATAAACCACTGTTTCATGTACCCTGCAAGCATTTGCTAAAATTTCTGAAAGGTACTGAACATGCCACAATTCAGGAATATATACTCCACAGCCTAAAATTCACTTCCGATTCCCAGTCCTTATTCCAAAGCATGAGGCTGATAAAATAAGCAGTCTAGCTGAGATAATATTTTGGGGATACCTAGGGCAAAACTTGTTTTTGATAGTTTTGTTCTTAGAATGAACATGGTGTTTCATGTCACCAAAATAAAATTGGTGTTTGGCTTGGAAAACGTCAGTCAGAATGGTTGAAATTTTAGTAATGTAACTAGATAACCTTCTCATTGCTCGTAGTCTGGAAATGTGAAGTGTCAGCACAGCAAATGCATACCACTTGCAGATTTAATCTTTTTAGGTTCATACTAAGGGTGTCTTGCTAATCTGAGATTCTTCTTGGATTTGCTTTCCCCTCTGTTTTGCCCAGTGATATTTCTAAACCACAGTGTTTCCAGGGCGGTTTCTGACTTGGGCAGCAGCAGAGGAGGAAGGAACGTCTCAAATGACAAACGCAAACGTGTTATCAAAGGGGCCTGAAGATTAATGAGGAGCATGGAAGTAACTGAGTTGCTGGGAGAGCTGTCACATCATTTTGATATCCCAGAGACACGCAAACCAGAAGTTCATTCCTAAGGCAAAGGGGAACAATTTCAAATGACAGGAGTTTGAAGTCCCATTAGGCATTTCATGTTACAGGATTTTATACCTTTGTTTTGCCATTGCTTACTTTTATGTTGTATCAATGTCCACGTTATCCAGAGAAACATTGGTTTGGCTTTAGTTTTTAAAAATTCCTTTCTGTTTGCTCCCCTGACCCTTTTCTGTAAGTAATCCTTGTGGTTTGGCTGCCTTTTGGTCACTGGGACGAATCACTACCCCAGAAAAGAGCACCTCCTTTCAGTGTGCACTTCCTGGGTTTCACACCGTGCATGGGGGTCTCACTTTTGGCTGACTCGCTCCAGAGGGTGGAACAGATCTTTGTGCTTTCTCCATTGTGACAATTTCAGGTCAAAAAATTGTGGTTGGGCAGCCTGTCCCTGTTTTGGGATGGGCATTCACTAAGGAGGTGTGTTTTTGCAAGGTGATTTGTAATTCCACTTTTGTAATCAAGGTAACCATATCAGACAGAGGCCTGAAAGGAGAGAAGACCAGAGCTTGCCCATGCAGCACAGTGCTGGTTGAAAGCTTGCTGTGGTTTAGTGCTAATGGAGGCAGATGTCAGGCTCTTCTCCACAAATCCAGAATATTTGTTTTCTTCACAAGCTGTAAAAGGGAAGCTGAGAGAGAGGTGTGCAGTCCCCATGACAGCAACCCTCCTGTCAGCTGAGCCGATGGTTTGAGAGTACTATGTGCAAGGGCTTTTAGACTATTTCAAGCTTTTTTTCCTGTATGCTGTGCTGCAACTTCTCTGTGAAGTTTCCTCTTTGGTCAAAGAGGAGATCTGGACAGTTGAGAGAGGGGGGAGGAAAAAAACAACAACAAAACCAACAAAAAACCCAAAGCTTTTTCCTGTCAACATCTGCTGGTTATATGGGGAATGCATGATGCAGAATAAAAAGACAGTGCTCTTCTGGGTTACATTCAGGTGGCTTTCCTGTCTGTAGGAGAGGACACTAGCAATATCTGAGGCATGCTCATGCAGATTCTTCCTGTAATTTCTGAACTGTTACTTTCTATACATGTTGTTTTGTATTGTTTGTATTTTCTTGCAGTTATCATCAGTTTCAGGTAGAGCAGTTCTTTACCTAAAGCACAGAAGCATATTGTTCTCTTGCATTTGTAATATGATACAAAATATTTGGTATTTGTTGGCCTGAGATTAAGATTTGGGATTGGATTACAGTTGAATTTGAGTAATCAACTGATAATAAACCCAAACCGTGGATGTTTCCTTCTAAGCTGTTCCTTCCTCTCTGGGGGAAGTGATGTTCAAGGGACAATTCTTCGATTGTTGGTTGTGTAGAACACACACGTGAGGGGAGGAGGGTGAAGCCCTGGAGATGAGGACAGGGCTTCACACGTAACACCACAGTTTCAAGAAGACTGAAAGACTTACAGAAGAGGATGTAAACAGTGACTCCCCCGCTTCCAGTTCATTGACTAGTTAAAGTGATGGGAAGAAAGGATTTTAGCAGCTTGAGTACCATGAGACTTGCACAAAAAATTATCCCTGTGGATGAAGAAAACAAGGGCAGTCCTTAACAGCGTTTCCTTTTACCGTGCAAAATTCTTCTAAAGACACAGAAGGCTGAGCTTTGCTAGTTGTTGATTATTTTCTTAGTGCTTGATAGTTTGTTTTATTGCTTAAGAGTTAATACTGTAAATTGGAGGTGGGGCAAGTGGCCAAATTTGTTTGTCTCTTTTTTTTTTTACTAGCCAATTGTCTGAACATGTTTCAGCCTTGGGAAGGAAAAAAATGTCAACTTGTCTTTTTCAAAAAAGAATTCTTTGTGTTGTTCTTGTTTTCTTATGAGAAACAGTAATGGCACTTTAAGTAGCTTACATATGTTCTTGTAAAAAGTGTTTAAAGCACCGCCAAATTCAGCAGGCTTTTTAAATGACTATAGGTGTGGCAAGAAGCCATCCTGCCTGCAAGACTTGGTGTGTTTTTGAATGGCTTCAGAAGTTACCAGCCCAGGAAGAACAACGACATGTATAGATCAGAATAGCAACCAGATGGTTTTGTACAGGCTGTGAAAACTTTGCAATATCTACCTGGTTTTCAACATTGACTTTGGATTGCAAGGGTCTGTTTGGTATCTACCTGCTTTGCAAGTTTGTTGTGCCTGCACCTGCAATCTTTTACGTGAGGGAGGAGTAGGGACAATCATGGGATGCCGAGCAAAAGAATGTTTTTCTTTTGATTTATGCCTGTAATTTGACATTTTATACTTTTGACACTTGAGAATGAAAGTAAAACTTTGTGGCCTGAACCAGAAAATGTAGGCTTGGCTATTCTTCCACTGCAGATAGTAAATGCTGTCCCAGGAGGGTGTCGAGCAACTGAAGTTTTGGAACCTACAGTAGACAAGTAGAAGTTAAATGTTATGGGGATGGAATAATGCCTTTGAAAAAAATAACTAAGGGAGACAGATTTGGAAGGGTGTTGCTGGTTTGTTTCATTAATCAAGGCGTAAAGTGGGGTTTTCCTTGCTTATTTCATACTTCCATAATGTATATTGGATCTGTGCAACAGAACCAAATGCAGAAACTGGCCTTCATTCTTAATGCAGTAAGTGCTGTTCCCGACAGTAATTGCCCAAGATTCTTTATCATTTCAGTGGGAAATGTTATTTTTTAAAAGCTTTTAGCTAGGATTAGTAGAAATGTGACTTGAGTGTAACACTGGTATTTCTTGTAGTTCATGTTTCTAAAGAATTTGCCAGTTAAGTAAGAGCAGGATTTAACTTTTCAGCCATTTTCTTTAGAAATGTCAACTAACTATGGCAGGTACAGCACAAATTTCTTTCTAAGCTGCACTTCATATATATGCTCTTTGAGCAAAATTAACAGAAATTTCTTTTCCTTAAAAATAAAATGTTGTTCAGTCTGGAGAAGAGGAGGCCGAGGGGGAGAGCTTTGCACTGTCTACAACTACCTGAAAGGAGATTGTAGAGAGGTGGGGGTCAGTTTCTTCTCCCAGGTCTCAGGCGATAGGACAAGAGGAAATGGCCTCAAGTTGCACCAGGGGAGGTTCAGATTGGATATCAGGAAGATTTTTTACCCTGAAAAGGTTATTAATCATTGGAATGGGCTGCCCAGGGAAGTGGTTGAGGCACCATCCCTGGAGGTATTTAAAAGACGGGTAAACACAGCGCTTAGAGACATGGTTTAGTGACGGGTTGTTGTTTTTTATCAGTTAGGTTGATGGTTGGACTAGATAATCTCAAAGGCCCCTTCCAAGCTAGACAATTATTCTGTGTGTTTGCTGTGCTTGTTGTTTGCTATTTTCTGCATTGGCACTGTGGCCTTTATGAAAATGCATTCCTCCCCTGTGTCAAGTGGGATTGTTACACTCAGTTACATTCAGGTGGGCATATCCTGTCCTTCAGCCCTGTAGGTGAAACACATTCCCTCAACGTGGCAAGATTTTTACATTTTCATGGAAGAATGGAAAATGGAAAAATTGAGGAGTAGCCACTGTCACAGAGTCAGCCTGCCTTTGGTTTGCCCTTGTTGAGGTGGTGGTGGTGGTACTGTTAGTTCTGCTGAGCTGATCTGCAGGGAGGTGCACTGACGTTCCCAGCTGACACATTCAAATCATGCAGAACCTGGTAAATTACCCCCTGCCCCGGCTTCCTCTTCAGGACCTGAAGGTGTCACGTACCACAGAGCGTTGTCCTGAAGCACTCTTCCTTACCCTGTAGGTCTCACAGGGACTCTCCCTGCTGCTGGAGCTCTGTCAGCTGACTCTAAAGAGAATTTGGTCCTTTTGTGAGCTTTCCATTCGGGGCTACAAGTGCTCTTTTGGGATATTTGAACAGTTGCATTTTAGCACAATTCACTTCAGTGAGGTAAAGCTGCGTGTAGTCTTACTGATGTTGACGTCTGATGCAGTCCCATACATCAAGTCCCGTGGATCCTCTCCCAGCAGCGTGTTCAGCTTCCTGTCGCTGTGTAGCAAGAGAAACATAAAATATGCAGTCCCCAAGAGATCATCTTTTCTATATTTTTCACCTCATTTGTCTTCCTTATTGCTTGTTAGGGAGTTATTAAAACAAACTTTAGAGTTGTGTTTCAGGCACTGAAGCCAGAAAGTCTGAACATTTTTATTTTTTTTAAAATCATGCTCCTTGATGTTTTTCCTCTTCAAATTGCTTTTTGTTGTTAAGAGTCAAAGCAGACTGGCTGTTTTTTCTAGCCTCCCTCCTAGGCTGCCCTCGGCATGGCCAGGGCATCATCCATGCCCACGTACGTTCGGTGTTGACGTGTCTTAAATATATGCATCTGCTGTGAAGCCACTTTGTTGAGGTCTGAAGATTAAGGGCCTTGTGCTGAAGTGTTCAAAAGGCTCAAGATCTCCGTGTCCATGATCCTCAAAGAAATGGGAAATGTTTTTTCCTTTTTTTTTTCCTTTTCTTTTCAACCCTCCTGGAACTCTGACTAATGCAGAACATCTGCAAAGTACTGCATCAAAACATGTTTTGATGTCATGGTACATGACATGGTATATGACTGAAGGGCAGCATCACCCTGTGTACTGAAATAATAAACAGAAATGAAAGGAACTGACCAGGGAAACTGGTGCATTCAGTGTGACATTTGTTTGTTCATCTCCCACGCGCTTGAAATATCTTTGTGGATTAATTGAGCTGCTTCATGTCCAGTTTGCAAATTGGAGTGAGAGACCAACATCCCAGAGGTCACCTGGAATTAAATAATTAAATTATGGATGTAAGAGCAGATCTTCTAGTTGGTCAACCCAAAAGTTCCTCTAACTTAGCATCCTGTTTCTGGCAGTGACAAGAGCTACCAAAATGCCTAGGAAAAATTATAACAGGGCTAACAATTGATTATATTTCCCCAAAGTATTCTCCCAATGATCTCCTGAAGATCTCTACTTAGGGGCTTTCTGAACCAGAACTAGTGTCTGTGTTCTTAGTAGTTTGAAATCCTTACGGTTTTTTCTCCTGCCAAGAAGTTAGTGGTTGGTTATCTGAACCCATGCATACAACATAGACCTGGTTTGATGACACAACGGTGAATTAGCAAGCCTTTTTTGGAAATTATGCTCAAGGTCTTTGCCAGGCTTGTTCCATTACTGCCATTGCCAAAAAGACTTTGCCTGTGATTTCGAAGGTTCAGGTAACTGTAATGAGAGATTGATGTCCCATTTGACTAGGTTTGGAACAGGAATTCTTCATCTGTCTCTGAGGAGCCTGAAGATTCTCTTGTGTACGCTGGTGGGGTGGTGCTGAATCTGCCTCTCCAGCCCGCTCATGGCAGGGATGCCAGANCAGCACCTCGATATCTCTCTTGTGCTGAGGTGCCCAGAACTGGACACAATACTCAAGGTGTGGCCTAACCAGTGCTGAGTACAGGGGGACAATCACCTCCCTACTTCTGCTGGTCACACTATTCTTTATGCAAGCCAGGATGCCATTGGCCTTCTTGGCCACCTGGGCACACTGCTGGCTCATGTTTAGCCTCCTGTCGACCAGCACCCCCAGGTCCTTTTCTGCCAGGCAGCTCTCCAGCCACACTGCCCCAAGCCTGTAGCTATGCATGGGGTTGTTGTGGCCCAAGTGCAGGACCCGGCACTTGGCCTCGTTGAAGACCATGCCATTAACATTGGCCCATCTATCCAGTCTATCCAAGTCCCTCTGTAGAGCTTCCCTGTCCTCAAGCAGATCAACACTCCCACCCAACTTAGTGCCAACTTTCTTGGCTGCAAGATGAGGGAGGTTCTTGTCAATCATAAAGAAGCTTCACCAGAGATACTTCCCTGCTTAACTGACTTGTTCCTCCCACCAGTCAGTCTCTCCTGCTGGTTTCAGTCATTCTGGACTACTTGTGAGGTCTGGGAGAATTAATTCGTTGGACAATTGTCTATCTAGCAATGGCTTATGTCTGTTCCCTTACAGTGGGTGGCACTTATCGAAGGGCTGATGTGACCTTTGTGGCTGGAAACTAACCCAGCTCATCACTGGTACCTGATTTTTCTTGTGCTCTGGCCCTTCTGTGACCAACATTTTGAATCACTAGTAGTCAGCATTTTGCTGCATGTCTTTATGAAAGATTTTCTTCTTATGGAAAATTCTGTTAGAAGTGAGGGAGGCCTGATTATTGATTTCCCTTCCTTTTAAATGGTGCTTTTTAGAGGTGGCATGTACATCCCAAATACCTCTTCAAAATTCACACTCAGCCAGATTTATCAGTGCCTTTCTATCTGCCTTCATGACACCTTGAGCCCTGTGTATCTGGGATTGAATTTGTACTTCATGTCCCTTGGATAAATAAGATCTCTGTTTATATTCATGGTGCCAGATCTTTTAAATGATCCTTGAGCCTGTGTAAGTGGATGTTTTCTCTGACTTTCCAGCTGGCTCTGTGTGAAGGCTACAGGGAGGTGCTGGAAGGGGCAGCTGTCCATGCCAGGCTGTGTTCCAGGACCACTGAGCTGCCACAGCCCTCTGTCACCGAGAGCTCAGAGTGCCCAGGGCTTTGCTGAGAAATGCACCCATGACTGACACTGGTCAGGCAGCTCTCTGTGGTTCCATCCTTACCTTGCTCAAGCATTGCAGTGTTGCTGAGGCATCTGGCATCAAGGAAGAGCTCTGTTAAGCAGTCTTCAAATTGTTGCTTGAGTGGAAGATTGCTAAATGCATCCAGGCAGCTGTATGCTCACTCTGTCAGTGTGTGTATGGACTTGTCTTTCAATGGGAGAAGAAAGGTTACCTTCAAATAAGTAAACAAGCTTTTCAAATGAGGATTACATAGGTACTTGAGTTTTTACTCCTCTTCTTTTTCTCAGGGTCCCTTCACTATACAGCATTATGCCTACAGTAGTTGAAAGATAACGCTCTATCCCGTGTTTTCATTTCTGTAGTGTAGTGTCTATCCATTATGGACACTGAGGCTGAAGAAGGTGAAGGAGAGTCTGGGCAAGAGTCGTAGAACGTATGAACATTTGTGGTATCAAAACTGCATGTGGACCACAAACCTTGAACTAGAAGACCCTCTGAGGGAGCTGGGTTTCTTTAGCCTGGAAAAGAGAAGGTTCCAGGAAGACCTTATAGCAGCCTTCCAGTATCTGAAGGGAGACTACAGGAGAGCTGGAGAAGGACTCTTTGTCAGGGAGTGTAGCAATAGGACAAGTGGTAATGGCCTTAAATTGGAAGAACAGAGATTTAGATTAGACACTAGAAAGAAATTCTTTACTGTGAGGGTGGTGAGGCACTGGAACAGGTTGCCCAGGGAAGTTATGGATGCCCCATCCCTGGAAGTGTTTAAGGCCAGGTTGGATGGGGCTTTGAACAACCTGCTGTAGTGGGAGGTGTCCCTGCCCATGGCAGGGGAGTTGGAACTCCGTGATCTTTAAGGTCCCTTCCAACCCAAACCATTCTATGAACAGCTGGTAACTGTTCAGAGACTGCATCTTGCCTGTCCTTCCTGTGTGTTGAAGGAGCTTCTTGAGGACCGGGCACAACAGGGGAAAAGAAGCTCCTGGATAGCATTTGAAATTGGCTTTAATCCAGCCATGAACTGTCCTCCCTCAGTCCCTTCTTGCCCTACCTCCACCCTTTCCATCACTTGCTCCTTCTTCTCCCTAGTATCTGCTCCTGTGCTTTGGTGGCTTTGCAGTTAGCTGGATTAGCTCATGGATTTTGTTAAAAACTATCCCTGAAGAAAGAAATTCCTGAGTGCTCTGGGCAGCAGAATAGGAAATGAAGGAATATGCGGTGCAGGAACGGACAGGATTGCAGCACAGTTATTGCTTGCACCTTTTATAATACATATTATTGTAAGATATTCTTCCTTGTTTAAGATTACTAGGGATTGCCATGAAACCTGCACATCTGCAGGTTTGAATTTCTTGGCGTGTAATTCTGCTTTTCAAGTGAAAGTAAATGAAGAAGAACTTCAGGGAGAAAGCAAGAGCTTCTGTGAATTATCCAAGGGTGAAAGAGAACATTGCAAAACCTGAAAGTAAGCTTTTCACACGGATGAACAAACAAGTAAACTTCTCTGGAAACTGTAGAAATTGCAGTGATCCAGCCCATCTCCTCACCCACAAATTCTCCCTTCAATGTGCAGCCACACGTTTGATTTATTTTTGATTGACATAACAATACAGGAGCCAAATGAATTAGAAGTGAAGCTACATTCTGAACTTTGGTGTTTCATCACGTGCCAGGAATCCAAAGTGCTTTGCCGTGTTGTTTGAGAGAGCATTCTATCATCAGCAGTAATAATAACTTCTGAGTAATTAAATTAAACTATCTCTGTGCATCTAAATAAACAAATAGATTGTGGTTCTGTAGAATGTGCCTGTGTGCCAACTGAGAGACTTGGCTCCTTGTTGAAATTTTCCTGCTTTTAACATAGAAGCATTGGGCTTCATTTAGCATCAGCTCCCAGTGTTCACACCAGCTTTAAGACTGGCTCACAAGAGACTCTGGCACCTTGATACTGGTTTTTCCTCCGGTGTCTCTTAGAAGTTTTCATAGAGATGTAGTTCTTGATTTGCCCAGTATTTTTAACTGGTTTATAGTCAGAGGCATTTAAAAGCAGAACGACATGCACTGTCTTAAACCTGCTTTCTGGGCTGAGTACCATACATACTGCTGAGCAGGCAGAGTTGGCAGAAGATCCTGCACATAAGCAGTCCGTGTTCACAAGTGACAAACGGTCTCTCTCCCGAGCCGTCTTAATACTTTTTAATTTTTTTTGTTAAATAAACTGTTGGTGTGTTTCAAAATTGAAGTTTATGATTTTTTTGTGTGTGTGTGACTTGTTTTTTTGGTTGTTTTTTTTTTAAGTGGATGGAAATGCAAATTGTGCAGTATGTCCAGAGGGGAGAGGTAACTGCTCAGTTACTTTGAAGGCCAAGAATGTTTGTGGTTGGGAGAATTTGTTTATGCCTGCCAGATGACTTGGGGTTGACAGAGGACCACAACTGCAGCTAGTCAGGCAAAACAGAATTCAAGTGTGAATATTCTAAGTGGTTGCCTTTAGGCACAGAAAACTAGTCCACGCTCACACTTCGGCAGAGGGTCGCACATAAGCGGGCCTCATGCGCAGTGAGTGACCTCACAGGGCAGGGAGGGTTTGCAGCGACACCGCCATCCTACCGCTGTCCCCAAGAAAGTGACAGTGGTGAGGAGGAGCAGCGGTGGCAACCATCTCCCTTCACCAGCCAGTCTCGAAGGGCTTGGCAGAAAGGTCCTCTTACTCCTGCTCCTCGGATCTGAAAAAGGGAGTCCAACTGTAATGGCTTGAGTAGTGCCTGTTGGAACCCTTTACCCTGCTGGAAAATACCGGGTCATGGGAAACAGAATGCTTTGCAGAAGCATGTTGCGTGTGATGAAAATTTGGTTCACATAAAAGTGGTTTTGAGAACATTTCAGTTTTATATTTCAAAATTACTTCATTTCAGTTTCAGTATAAAATGCAATAAACACTGGAGAATACAAACCAGGGACAAAATATTTTCTTTTTTTTTTTTTTTTTTCAGAATTTAACTTTATTTAATAAACCTGAAGGGGTTTAAGGCCCACTTTCCTTGGTTTGGGTTTCTTGAGGGTTGGGTTAACTTTTTCTGAAGTTGCTCATAAACTGAAACTATAATATTTTGATTTATTTTCCAAAGGAAAGGCATTCACAATTGTGAAATGGGCCTTAAAATAAACAAACAAATAACTAGTACAGCTCTGCTGTTAAGTTCCAGTATCACGTTCACAGTTTCTCCCCTCCTGCTTCTTTGCTGTGGGAAGACAATAATTTCTCTCAGCTGTTTTTCCTGGGTCACTGTGTTTTTCCCAACTCAACTTGTGAATCAAAGTGGATAGAATTGGGCCTCTGGTGCTCTGCCCTCTGGCACCCTGTCTTTCCCCACTAACTGCTCATGGCATTCAACAGGTAGATAATGACAGTTCCCCCCTCAGTGACCAAAGTGCAAATCTGAGCAGAGTTAGGTGAGAAAGAGAATAAATCTGAAGTAACCTTACAGAACAGACCCAGATCTGTCTGAGTAGCTGTTGCCCTGTGCAAACAGTAAAGGGAGCCAGAAGTAAATTCATTGCAGTTAAAGTTTCTTTCTTGTTCAGCATAGACAAAATTGCTTAAACTATGGGGATGCAGGTCTGCTCATGTTGCTTTAAAACAAGACAGATTTCTGTATTGCCTACTGATAAAAATGGATGATCAGTTTTGCAGTAATTATTTTTGGGCAGTACATCTATCATACTTTTATCTCAAAATGTGCATTATCAGCTTCTGCTGTGTACCCAACAGGTACTGTTCTGACTTGGTCCTTGACAACCCTTGCTTTGAGGAAGTTCAAGGAGGGCAAACACCTTCACTTTAAACACATTGTGATTTTTCTGGTTTTGTCCAGTATCTAATAAAAAAAAGGCTGAACAAAGGGAATGAGTTGCCAGATTAAAAAAGTTCAAACGCCATGCAGAAGGGCTTCTCGTAAGGAGGTTGTCATTTCATTAGTGTTTGGAAGAAGTGCAGGTGGGTTTTTGTCTCCACAGTTAATAGTATCTGTAAAGAAAAGAAAAAGGACCAGAAAACCTGAACATAAGACTTCTTGCAGGGCGACATATTCTACTCAGATGTGGGATTTTTGCAGTCAGACTGCTCTGCAGAGATCAGAGGGATGCACATCTTCAGAATGCCAGAATTTCTTTCTCCTCCTCCAGACTTTGCATTTTTAGTTTTCATTCTATTTTACTTTCCAGATACATCTGGTGTCTTAATTGTGAAGATCTTAGAAACGTTTGAGGAGTGCACAATACAAGTTGCCATCTGCCAGCAGCTGGAACAGTCTCCTACTACGCTTCTGCCTGAGGATGCTGTCATCAATGCAGAAGAGCCAATACTCAAAGTCCTCTTTGCAAGAGAGACAGCAGCTCACCTGAAGAGCAGGCCGCAGGATGTCATCCACATCTACCCTCCATGGTGAGTGGAGAGAACTGGCCGTGTTTGCTCTAGCACCGCAGAACAAGGGGGTTGGTAGAATGCTGGTTGCATTGTTGTAGGAAAGACCTTGGGGGTAGAGGGAGGACCAGCACTTCTTATGGTCATCTGTCTCTGGCAGCTGGAGAGACTTTGACAAATACCTTAAAGATATGTCAGATAACAACTGAACATGTAGCATTATGCCTCTGGTGTTGCTCAGGGATTCGGTTTTGTTTTCATTTAATATTTTCATGTTTAGAGTGATAGAAAGGCCTGAGCGATGTCTTATCAATGATAAGGCCAATAAAGTGCATACTTTCTGGGAGCAAAGTAGTTCAGGAATGCTCATCTGTTGCTGTGAGTATGGGGATAATGTTTCAGTGGAAAAGTCTGTATTAACTCTAGGGCGTTCGGCAAAAACAACAAGCTGAAAAAATGGGGAAAAAAAAACCCATTTGAATTCTTCAAAATGTTTGGTCTACATTTGTGATTTTTTTTCTGAATTGGATTACTTTCCTGAATTTAAGGGGTAGTATAAAGTGATGATATTTCTAATAAAGGAGCTGGTTGTTGGTGGCTGTAGGTTGGAAGGTCTGGTCCTTCATAAAAGTTCCAGACAACTTTGCAGTGGGACTATTGCTCCTCTTTTCACTCTTCTCCACTCTCTCTTTTCACTTCTTTCTCCAGAAATACAATTGTGTATTAAGTCCTAGTCTGACATTAAATAAGTCAGTGCTGGTTTTTGTTCCTCCCCCTTCTCCCCACCCCTCACGGGTACGAATAGTTGTTCTTGTTTACCTTTTCCTTCAGCAAGTTTCTTTTCATGCTTTAGATGTGCTATTGTCTGCCCCTGAATTCTTTTTGTGTCTCTCTCCTACAAAATTCCATCTTGGTTCCGTTGTTCTCTTCAGATTTCCTCTGCTGCTGTTAAACTGCGAGGCGTTGCGTTTATGCGGCTGTACCCTCCTGTGTAGGCCTTAACCTGCACAAAGCCTTTTGTACCAGCAAAGCCGGTTTAGCTAGGGTACAGAGCAAACTGTTGCTTTTCTCCTTGCTCCTTGTTTCCTCTCCTGAACGGTTACTGTCAGTGTGCTCAGTATGTGTAAACCCCAGACTGCTCCAGCTTCTTCCACGTGTGCTCTCCCAAGATGGAACTGTGCTGGTGTGATCCTTTCCAGACGACGGGCGTCCGTCGCTGCACTAGCAAAGGCTTCTCATCCGTTTAAATTCTAACATGTTCTAGACATAAAACTCACTCTTACATATATCTATACGTGAACTGAGATTTCTTGAGAAGACTTCACAGCTGCCTGTCTTGTAGAAATACCACTTTTTATTTGCCTTTGTTTTCCATTTTAGCAGTGTGCCTCTTTCACGTAGGCAGAAGGTTACACGTTTGGGCAGGGGTATGTCTGTTGTCAGAGTTGCTCTCCTTATGCGGCTCTTGAGGCGCTTTATAAAGACATTAGTCAATAGTGGCAAAACTGCCTTATATCTCATCTCTAGTCCTATTTTCTGTCGGTTTGGCATTATCTTAATGTCAGTCCTCTTTTTGTTTACTCAACTGGAAGTCAGAAGAAGTTGGCCTGGATACTGTTAAGCTAAACCTAGTGGAGGCAGGGAGGGAGGAGGATGAAGGATGTTTTTGTTTTAGATTATTGTTTGGCACTTTTAGGTTACACTAATTGGAAATTGGACTTGTACTTTAATGGAAGTTTCCTCTATTGCATTTCCAAGCTTCTACTCTGTTGAACTTGTACATGAGAGCTCTGAATGCTGAAGTGTAGTTTCTGTTACTCTGCATTGACTGTGTACTTCTGTCATTAAAAACCAATACTGTTTGTGTTGAAATGCTTTTCTCTCCATTCAAATGGGGGACTAGTGTAAAAACAAATTAACTACCTCTACCCCTGACTTGGCGAAATGAGAGTATTTTTTATCTTCTTGATAATCACCAGTCAGAAGCAAAAGGGAACACAAAAGGCAGTAGATGCACAGGGAGACGAGCCTTGAATGGCCGGTGTGTACTTGGGACGCACAGCACACTGTGGTGTTGACCTGTGTGTTGAATTATGTGTATGCTGAGGCAGAATGGGATGGAATGGGGTGATTTATAAGTTGACTGCTTGTGCTGCTGTAAAGGAACATCCTGAGAGTAGAATTTCCTGCTACCTTCAAAGTAACATCCCAGAATTAGGTTCTGACTTTGCTTTCTGACCAGGCAGCTGATTGAGTAGGCAAGATGCAGACACTCAGGCTGCTGGCTTCTTACCTGATTACTTGTGGGCAAGGTTTGAACACATCATTATGGAGCCTTTGTAAAATTAGACTTTGCTTCAGTAACTGCATTTGTCTGTGTTGGGAACTCAGTGCACAACTTGCTGTGTGAAACGTCTCTGGCAGGAGAGTTTGGGAAGCAGTGTTTAGAGATCTGTTGACATATTTGTTGGTATTTGTTTGCATACAAAATCTCTTTGATACTTCAGCACTAGAATACAAGCACTTTAACTTAAAAAATAAAATACTGACATGATGGTTACAAGAATCTTGTCAACCTTGACGTTGCCCGTGAGAGGGATCCCACCGACTTAAGGGGTGCTTTGTGTGAGGGTAAGAATTTGGAGGACAGAGCCCCGATTTCTTTATAATTGGATACAGATTTCTTGGGGTCAAGTACTAATGTCTTAACGTACGTATTTCCAGTTTTCAGTGCAAGGGATTTAGTGTGAGAATTGTCACTTGCTCTAGGGAAAGCCACCCCGACGGCCTGATGAACGTTTTTCAAGCCAGTGTGTCTGGTGGAGGAAGGAGCTCAACTGTCTGGCGTCTGATGGGAGCCTGCTCTGATCTTGAGGCTACATAGAAGTACTACTGCAGTGCTGTATCTAAATAAAGCCTATTAACTTGGACACATCACATGAAAACAGTTGCGTGGTTTGGGCTGGACCTGGTTTGTGTCTGGCCAGCCGCAAACACAACAGGCAAATGAGCTCAGCCCTGCCTGCCCCTGCCTGTGCAGACTTGTCTTTGGTTGGCTTTGCCGTACCTGAGACATTTCTTGGATTAAGATTTTAAATAAACACCTCATAATTTTTTACAAACCGAATCTGAATCATTAAGTGTTTTTAACAGCCGGAAAAGGAAAAGTTTACTACTGAGTGTAATTAAATAGATTACTAAGTCTTTGTTGGCTTTGCAGAAATACGTATCCAGCAAAAAGTGAAGGCTGCTTGATACTGCAAAGATGTGAGAAAATGGGAACAAAGGCTTCTCAGTTCCACTGGTGATGACTTTATGGTTTCAACTTACCTGGGATGGGGTTTTTTGTTTAATTGTAAAAACTACAGAAATAATTTACCGTACCTAACGCAGTCCTAAGAGTTTATATCTTTAGAGACTTGAAGTTTCATTTTTTTGCTGACAGCATGGCTTGAGGATAGACTCTTTCCTTCAGATACTCCTGCCTCCTGCTCAAAGATATGCCTGCTGTTGGCTATTCAAGCTAAATAACCTGAATAAAATTATGATTTAAATTCTTTTCATTGCCATTAAATTTAACAACTTTAAAATGTATTTCTGAAGTTAAACTACTACAAGTATGTTGATGTTAATACAGTTGTTGGCAATAGTAGTGTAAACTACAGATCACATTTGATTTGGACAGGCTCAGAGATCAATCCATGCCTATTGAATGTGATGGTCTGGTATGAAACCTCTGCTTGAAGAGATTCATGTGCTGCTGGTAACTGGAGGGCTGGGACAGCATTAAGAGGAAAAAAACACTTTGTGTTCTGTTCTAACATTGCCTGTAAACATTGGCCCTTACTCACTGCTGAAGACAGCATCCTTGGCCGGATAGCTGTGATTCCCTATGCAACTTCTCTCTGCTTAAAAAGAGAGAGAGTTTATTTTAGGAACTCCATATGGTAAATATATAAAACACTTAGCGCTGACACCAACAAGCAACTTCAAAGTTGTTCTTTAGTTTCTCTTAACCTTTGAAACCACAAGGAATCATAATTACCAGCTTTGAAAGTGTTCCAGTGCCCGGTAAAAGTGCTTAATGTGGACTTCTCATTTCTATTTGAGTTACAGCAGGTTAGGTCTCTCCTCGTGAGGGGAGTTTAGAAGAGTTTGAATTATTTACTGCCAAGAAGAGCTTACAAAAAGCACTGCTGCAGATCAGTTGATGTACAGTGATGAAACCTGGTGTCTCAAGTCCTTTAAGGTGGGCCAGTGATGGAAGTTGCTGTAGAAATATGCAAGCAAACTCTCAACAAGTTTATGTGCGGGAAGCAATCCAGCTTTGTGGACTTATGTATTCTTCTACTTTAAAATTATCCTGGATGTGCCGTAGGCTGTTTTGTTGGCTCAACAACAGGACTTATGATAAATGGATATATTACTGTGATTTTTGCATTGTCTTACTTAATACACTGTCTTACATTGGTCTTTCGTAATCTTAATGAGCAAAGAGAGCACCAACGCAGGGAGCCAATGTGAAATAGGTGTTTGGAACTAGTGTGACTGGTGTTAAAGGGGGTTTCCCTTCCATTTGATGAAGACAGAGATTTTTTATCACTGTTGCTCTCACCGTCAGGGGAAGCATTTAAGAACACTGTTACAGACTATCTCCCTATCGCAGGAAAGATCATAGAATTAGAATGGTTAGAGTTGGAAGGGACATTAAAGGTCAGCGAGTTCCATCCCCCCTGCCATGGGCAGAGACACCTCTCACTAGAGCAGGTTGCTCAAAGCCCCATCCAGCCTGGCCTTAAACACTCCCAGGGACAGGGCTTCCACCTTCTTTAGGCAACCTGTTCCAGGGTCTCACCATCCTCACAGTTTTTCTTCCTAGTATGTAGTCTAAATCTCCCCTCTTTCAATTTAAAACCATTACCCCTCCTCCTATTGCTACACTCCCTGACAAAGGGTCTCTCTCCAGCTCTCCTTGTAGGTCCCCTTTAAGTACTTGAAAGTTGCTATAGTCTCCCAGAGCCTTCTCTTCTCCAGGCTGAACAGCCCCAATTCCATCAGCCTGTCCAACTCAAGAACATGTGAAAGTAGGATTTTGGGCTTCGTGTAATAATGAAATGGAGAAATTACCTGCTGCTGCTGCTCTGTGAGAAGAAAAATATCTGTACAGTATCTGTATCCTTTAAATTTTTCTAATTCCACAAAGGTAAAATACAATAATGAATCAAAGACAGGTAAGAAAAATCTTTTGCATAAAATCAGTTTCTTCTCTACTTATTCCACAGAGAGGCACTTTCTTTGAATGCTTCATTGATCAGCTGGACAAAACCGATCTACGTTCACCATCTTCATTTGATGCAATCTAAGCATTTATAAATCCATATATACATACAGATATAAATATTCAAATGTATGGGAGAGAGGGGGAAAAAAGGTCTCCAGCCAGATCCCTCCCCTTGGAAAGATGTTAGCTCTGCCCTTACGTTCTTTCTTTGAAGATGTTACAAAGGCAGAGTGGGAGAACCCTGATAAGAGGGACGAGGCTCACTCAGAAGATAAAATTCTACAAACCTTCAGAGCTGTAGAGCCAGTGTGGGCACTATTTCTAAAGTACATAAGGGAATGGCCTTGGAGCCAAAGATCAGATCATATCATCTGCTTGGAATTGCCTCACAGAGATCATGGAGTTGTGAAAACTGAAGTTTCTTTCAGAAGGAGCTGAAGCAGCTGCAAGTTTCTTGCAAGTGTTCTTTGTTTGGTTTGGGGTTGTTTTGGTGTTAGGATATACCTTTCCTAGGGCAGTCACTTTAAAAGACCTAAGTTATCTTTTGAGAAGAGCAATGTGTATATACTTTTTGTGAACTGAAAGTTAGCACTAACAAGCTTTTAATAGATATGTTAAATATATATTATTTCTTCAATACTTCTGTTGCTTTATCCATTTTGATAGAGTAGTACTTAGCTTTTTACTCATTTTTCTATTTTTAAAAGGAAATTTTATGTTTTTATTCATCCCCTCATGTAAAGGGAGAAAGTTGTATATGTAGAGCTTCCCAGGGATATCCTGTTTTGTGTCTCTAGAACTAAAGAGATTAGTTGTGTTTGTTCACCCTGTCTGTAGAAAATCAAAATAATACCTTTTCTTAGTCATCAAATCAATAAATAATTGTATTCATTCATAGGTGGATAACATAATTGCAAAAATACACAATTATAAGGCTTTGATTCCAAAAGGAGAACAAGTCATGTAGGCCATCTCTGTGATTTGTCCCAACCACCTGAAGCAGCAGATACCTGGTATTTCGGATGTGGGCCGTGTCTAATAAACTCAATAACATGATCACAGCTTTACAGTGAGATAAGTTTGTTTATTTTTATAACTATGGCACAGATAGATGTATTAGATTAACCTCAGACATAAAGTGTTTGTACCCTGTGAAACAAAGATGAAAGAAATGCTATCTATGAAAGGGGTTTTCCATGGAGAAGAGAATGGAAACGTGCTTCGGGAAGATGGGAGCCTCAAGATAGTAGATCCAGCGTTATGTAGGTGATTAAAAATGGATTTTGAAACGTGACTGACTGTCTCTGGGCTAATAGCTGATGGTATCTTGACATGTGGAAAAGGGGGGCTTTGCAGTGCATTGTACCAGTGAAGTGCTGGGGTTGGTGGGTATGTTTGTTTGCTTTCAGCCAAATCAGAGGGGTCAGAAGCCAGTGGTGTACTTGTGGGGTGGCAGCTTTGTTTTTAGCTGAAGGCTGAAATGCAATGTTGTCAGCACAGAAACCTCCAGCAGGGCCAGAATCCGTCTGCGTCCAGAGGGAGTCTGAACTGGGTAGGTGCGGTCAGTTGTTAGGCCCCTGGCTGAGGCCAGCAGTGAGGGCTGCCTGGGCAGCTCTGCGGGGTCTTCTCAGGAGGTGATTCTGTGCTCCCGAGAGAGCCTTTCTTCAATATGCTCTGTTTCACTCCTAGGAATAAAGGAGGCTGTGAATGTAAATAGCCTGGTTTATGGTGGAGGGGTGGTTTTCTAGATTTTTGTTGAATATTAGATACCATCTAACATTGATCCTACTGGAATGATTATGGTGTTGAGATAATGGGGAAAAATCTTAATCGCCTCGCTATGGTGCTTATGTATTGAGGAGTTAGTGTACATCTGAGTCCATGGATTTTAGGAACAGCAGAGGAAAATTATGTTTTATAAACATCCATTCCTTACAGTCAGTGATGCTGTTTCCGTTTGAATTCTTAAGTTATTTGAAAAAATACCCAGTGAGAATGAAAACGACCTATCTTAATAATCACAAAATATTCTCATCTTGAAAATAAAATAATGTGTACTTTTTTTTTTTTTTTAAATGAAAGGTCTGTACTTGAAACTTTCCAGCTTTTATAAGTGAGGAAATTCCAAGCATTTTGCAGTGACAGATACTGTTAGTGGGTAGTTGTCCACTGACGTCAAAAACAGAGGATGGTGAACAGCTTTGTTCAAGTCAACGAAAAATGTACGGTCTTGGATAAACTCTGTGTTAGCAACGGAGCTATCAATGATATACGAGCAGCTTCACATGAGTTCCCATGTGCATTCAATCCAATGCTAAATTCCAGATCTTGTTTAATGAGCAACTGATGGAGCCAAGACCTGGCACTGCTTAAAGTCCTGTATTCTGCTTCATCCAGTCATGAAGGAAAAACAAGCTAAATAACTTCAGATGAACACGTTCAGAATTACTGCAGGGTTATTAAAAAGTTGTGATTTGTATTCCTCTGCTAATGTTTATGACTAACACATTTGGGACGTGTAAAACAATACTTAATTTGTAAAAAGACGATGTGCCAAAATTCCTGCAGTAGTTTAACCACTAAAAAGCAAGTTTTGACTGTGTGAATGGGTTTGTTTAAATGTTTTAAGATTATCAGCAATCTGCTAATCTATTTTCTTAAATTTACATTTTGAAAAATGATGATTTCTTCTTGTTGGATCGCTGTTCAACACTTTCTCCTGGTGAAATACAATGTATTTCCATTGCTTATAATGAAGAAACAATTTTAAAGTCAAGTAGTATTCCCTTTGGCAGGTGTGATTTCCTACTGTAATGGTAGGTGTGTAGTTACAGTAAGATTTTTATGGGCAGTTCCTTATGCAGTTATCTTGGGCTTTGAGTAGACTAGACATTTTATACCACAGGAATTTTTCATGCTAAACGTGCTTCTGTCCTTTTGCAATGTTGTATGGGCAAAGAGATGGATAAAGTGTGACTTTACCAAATGGTCATGTCTGGTGATTCCCTTCAACGTGAAGGTATGCTTCCTCAGACTCCTCCTCCTTAATGTCATATTTAAGTGTAGGTAAGCAAAAGTTAATTACTGTGCTCCTAGCAGAAATAATAATCAAAACCCCCAAGTATTTCAAAAGGGGAATGTTGCTTTCAAATATTTGAAAAATTTGGAATGTTGCTACCCAAAATGCAGTATTTAAAACATCTCTGCCATCCTGGGGGGGCAAGGGTAAAGGGGAGAAAAATTTTGCTCATACTTCTACCAGGAAGACTGCCTTCCTGTCAGTAAAAGCTCATGGAAAAAATGCCCTTGGTTTTATGGATTTTTGGCAGCAAGAACATTCTTTGGTATATAAAGCAGTTCAGCTGTGAAACATTCAGTGCAGCCTTTTCTGTGTTTGATGAAGCTTCTCTGCCTACCAATCTTCTGAGTCAACATTAGCCATGCAGACTGCAGTGCATTGCTTCTCCCGCAGTGGTAGGCTCTTTTGACAGCTTCCTGAGATGCCTGAAAAAGTATTCTTCTCGTTACTGTCCCAGTATGGCCTTCTGGCAAACCAAGTTTCTCACAGCAGAAGCATCAGAACAGTATCCATGACGTTAGAAGTGGTGTACAACCATGAATTTTACTTTTAGAGGCGCTCACTGTGTGTTTTGAAAGCCAAATCACAGCTATAACTCCAAACGATTCATACTTGGCAGTGTGAATTTGCTTTAGGGTGGGTTTTTTTTATTTCCCTTTAGCCTCTTTGGACTCCTGAAATGGTATCTGTTGTCACTCTCTTGATAGAAGAGTTAAGAAACCTAGTGAAATTCTCTGAGCATGTTCCTGGTTTTGATGTTTCTTTATCTCCCCTTTTCTAAAGTCCTTATATTCTTATTTTTTTAGTAAGTGATGTGTTTGTTGTAGACCATCACAATGATGGACTTCACATAATCTTCCTGGGAATCACTATCCATAGTCAATCTCCATGGTCTGAAGAGAGGCCTGAATGTCCACCTTGAAGCTGCTGGTGCAGCATGTCTATTAGCACAAACCCAGGTCTGTCAGCATCTTCAGCTAATACCTAGTAATTTGAACTGAGACTGTGAAGAAATACTCCCTTCTGCCACCTCCCAAGTTTTGTTGGAACAAACATTGTAGACCATAATTTAACTACTCCGGGGAAAAAATGGCACATTATCTCCTAGGATGCTGCATGCCACAACACACTGAAAGGAGTAACTTTTGAGAACGCTTTAGGTTCTGGATCAAACCATAAATAGCATTGCAAGTATTGGTGTTTTCATTTGTCTCCCCGGCGCGGCGCGGCGTGTCTGCCTTCTGTGCTTCCCGGAGGCTCAGCTTGGAGAAGTGTGGGCAACGCGGCTGTGTGAGACTCGTGCCTTGCCTTTGTGCCTTAGCAATTACTGCTTGTCTTCTGCTTCCCTGAGCGTCTCAGAATGTTAATTTAATAGGGCTGGTACTGCTCTATACATTGTGAATGTACAGATTGAGGAAGAGATCAATTTATTGATATGGGTTGTTGCTGGAACTTACAGGGTTTGTAGGCTTAAAGGAGCCCAGACTTAGAGGATATCATAGTTGTTCTTCAAATTATCTCAAAACTTTTTACATAGAATAGGACAGTTCTTTATTGCCTTCTCAAATATTGCTTTCTTTTCCTGTCTCAGAAAGAAATAAGGTGCCCAGTGTTTTCTTTGTCTTTCTGCAGCCTATTTTGGTTGACACTCAAGATTTGTGGTTTGAGAAGTTGTGCGTGAAGCGAGTATTTAGTTTTGCAGGGAGATATCTGATGCCAGGAGCTCACTTTCCAATCTTCCTGCAGAGCAGGGAGCCATTTGCTACCTATACTCAAAACCAAATCCCTCTCAAAACCAAACATCAACATACTGCATTATCAACTTCTAGAACAGTCCACCTAAGCCTTGAGAATTGCATTTGGTTGCTGGTCACTGCAGATACGGCTTTAATTTCCTGATTTTTGAGGATTGCTGCTCAGGAAGGAATGGAATCCTGTAAGGTTTACTGGTTATCCTGAGATTGCCCTTAGGACCAGCTCAGCTTAGAGGAGAAAACAAGGTGCAGGGAAATTATTTCCACAACCTAAATATCAATGACACTTTTACAGTGAAGAAGGGGGGGAGGCAACTTTTATATCTATTTTATTTTTTAGATTAGACTGCAATATACAAGTATTTTCCTCCTCTATCTTCCAGTAGTTAATTGGTCAGGACCCTTACCTGTGGTCACAAATCTTCTTAGGTTAGCACTACACAGAGAAAATTGCCTTCGTGGAAGAGGGCCGAGATGTGGAAATATGTGTAATTTTATGTGTAAAACCCTTTTGTGTCTATTTAGATTAAACTCTCAACTCTCGTTTTCAAACTTAATATAGGCATTATATAGTAGCAGTGTTGAATTTCCATCCAGAACGTGGACTAAATGTATTAGTTAATCTATTGAATTTATTATTAGTTGTAGTTTATTTAACTGCTGCCATGATGCTTCTGCTTCAGTAACTGTACATGTATTATGGGTAATTCTGCAGCAAATACTCCCTGCAAGCTAGCGAGACAAGCTCCAGCCATACTGTCTAACCTCTGCAGATGTTAAAATGTACCTAAAATGCATATATTGACAAGTGTAAATCCCACACTGTGAAAACACGGGAGTCAGTGGTTTGTTACTGCTCTTCCCTGAAACTGGGCATGTTGATAATGGAACGTGTTGGGGCTGGAGCCTGCCGTGAGAGGTCCTTAGTCTGGGCATGGAGGGAGCGGTACTCTCCTCCCCCTTACCTTCTGCTTTGGCTTTCCTCAGCTTCCTAAAGTATTTTGGAAGTGACAGGAGCAGCCACACCGGCGATGCGTTATTTCACCGCGGGGTGAAGAATGCTCTCCCTTGGTGTTATTTCCCTGCTGTGTGCTGCACACCTCATCCCTCGGTTGTCCCGGAGCAGTTGTACTTGGGATCGTGCTGAGCACTGACTCAACTAAACCGTTGAAAAGAGCATCTGCGAGGTCGGGGTTGTTGAGCAGTCCGGTTCGCAGTGTGGCCCTGCCCTGCGCGGCACCGGAGACCCGAGTGAAGGGTGGGAGCGTTCCAGGTAGCTCCCAGAACCTTCTGTAAAGGAGGATCTTCCTCTTCGAGAAATCCCTGCCGACAGGGATCATTTTGCACAGCGCAGCGGTGAGAAAACACGTTTCTAAGCAGCATTCGCACCGCCGTTCCCAGGGGCGGTGGCAGCCCGGCGGGGTCCCTGGGTTGCCGGGCCCCGAGTCGGGCTCGGTGCCTGCGGGGCCGGCAGCGCCCGCCGCCCTGCCCTTCCCGCCGGCTGCGGAAGGTGGCAATGTTGTCAGCAGAAGCCCAGGTAGAACTGGTCTGGGAGCTGAGATAGCCTCGGAGATATTTGTCCAGAACTTTTTCTGGCGTCAGAGCTTCGTGACCGACCGTGAAGCAGAAGTTTGCAGAAGGGGGTTTGGTTAGCTTTGTGCGCCATTACTTTTGCCCAGTTTTAAATAACATTACTGAGTGTGGGGTGTGCATGAGACAGTCACCACGCTGTTTACACAACTTTCTCCTCCACAAGGCTGAAGAAGGCTGTGTGCCATTTACTTTAACGCTCTTAAAGACTTCTCCATACCTGGTTGTCATTGACCTTGGGGACTGACCAACCATCCTCCACCCGGCGAGCGAAACTCACCTCCTTAACTGAAGTTTGCACTCGTAAATGGTCTCTGAAACCCACTGTAATTTTCTGCCCCTCTCTCTCCCCCCAGATGTTTCCAAGCTTTGCTTTGCAGTGAGCTTGCCAGGGGAGAAGCCGAGAACTTCCCTGCGTGCCACAGGGTTTGGTAAGAGCGACCTCCTGGCCGTGCCGGGCTTTTCACCTGTTGAAAGCCCGGCAGACCGTTTGGTGGGGATGTTCNCTGCGTGCCACAGGGTTTGGTAAGAGTGACCTCCTGGCCGTGCTGGGCTTTTCACCTGTTGAAAGTGGGGATGTTTTGCTTTCCTTTTCATATTTCAACTAACTCCCTGAATCTTGGTAACTACTTCAAATGATCCTCTCAAGACAGTTGTGTCTTGTGATTTTTAACATTTTATTTTGGCTAATGCTAGTTTTCCACCCTCCAGGGAAAGTACCCAAGTTCTTGGTTTACCTTATCCCATTTCTTTCCTCTTGGCTCTCGTTTCTTGATTCTGCTGTGGTAAATCCATCATTGATTTTAAATTATCATGAAGCCTTTCAACATATTTAATTACTGGGTTCACCTCTCACTCTATGTTCCTTACCAAGCCTCTCTGACAAGATGTAATGGATTTCATCCATTTTGGAGGTCAAATGGGGCAAAAAATACAAATTCTTGATGTACTTTACGGTAAGCAGAGAGCAAATAGGATGACATTGCCTTGTAGTCCCTCACCCTCCTACTTAACTTTGTTTGCCATACCGACAACAACTTCTGTCGAACTTCTTGTCTAGTTACTCGTTGTTTTTTCATGGAGAAGGAAAGCAGAGTTTAGATGCTTAACGCCACACGATTTCTAGGAGTTTAAACAATTAATCTGTAAAGTTGAGTTTGTGCAGCCTTCCTGATCAGTGTATTTCTTGGAGGTGCTACTCACTGTATTAAATATACACTGAAGGCTTCTGGTACTGCTTTGGTGTCTTTTAAACAAAGATTGTTTGCTGGGTAGCCAAAACTGTTGCTGTGTGGATACTTTGCCTACCTCTGCTCTTCACTCTGTTGTGCAAATGGTCCAGCAGTTGTCCACGGGAAGGAACCCTGGATAACAGCTCCTTGGTGTTACAGAAGAGTAAGTGCTTTCAGGAGCCAGTTGGGGTTTTGAGCAGTTTGTCTGGCAGAATCTGCTGTATTCTGTCTCTCCAAATCAAGCAACATGCCAGTGAAAGCTTTCTTTTGAGAAACCTGTTTTGCTGAGCCGTGTGGGAGACTTTTCCTTTTCAAAATTGAAACTGGAAAGCCAATAATCTCCAACCTCCCGAGATAAAACCGCTTCAGATATGGTGGGGTTATTATTACCATAATTTTTGTAATTCTTTCTTTTTGTAGTAATTGCAATATCAGTCTTCTGACTGCTTTAAGAGTAAGTGAGCATGAAGAAGTACTTTGTCTTAGGAGTTTTCTTTCTTTAAATGCTGCTAAGTATACACAGTGTCATACTGTTGTGCTAATAATAATATGTCAGTTCAAGCAGTATAGCTAAACAAATCCAGACAAAAGCTTTATGATTATAAAATTTTCACAATAAAGGAAGTAGATGCTACATGCAAATATAAAACATGGAAATAAACACACTTGGAAATTTTGTTTTCTCTTTCCAAACCAAAAGGAAGGAGACTTCCCTGTGCTTTCAGAGTGTTGTTAACAAGCACTCATAGCTATTAGGAGCCTGAAAGAGTAATGGCATAATTGTATCAATAAATGCAACATCAAAATAACTCCCCAAATTTATGTACAGATGGTTCCATTTTACATTATAAAAGAAGTTTGTCTATAGCAAAGTTTTTAAAGGAACAGCTTAATGATTTGACCTCAGATCTGTGTATCCTTTTTTTTTTTTTGAGTGTAAATATGAATAGCAAGGCAATTAGCTGGGCAATTTAGCCAGTCAGACTGCGTTGAAGGTCTGTAGGTAGCTATGGCTTTAAGCACAGTTGGCACACCATCTCCTGCACACTGATGGGCTCCAGCTGAAGCCTGTGTTAGCCCTCGCAGGAACTACCCTTGCTAGGGATAGTTCTCCCTCAGGAAGTTTGGTTTAGATAAGTATCTGAATTTTGGGGGGTACTGAAATCTGGAACACAGTGGTGAAAGCTGATGAGCTCCTAGGTCTGAGTCAGCAGCAGGGCTCCTCTCCTGTTGTTGTTCAGCACTTCCACTGCCAGGTCCGGCCAACAGCAGCAAACAGATGCATGAAAAGAAAAACCAGGGGGAAGAGGAGGGAGTGTACTTCAAGAAAGAATGGACACACTTCAAAACGGAGTTTGCATAGGTTGTGCACGAAGTTGAGGAGCTATGAAGAAACTGCAACCTTCTCCCAGTGCGGCCTTCCGAAACCTCAGGGGGAGTTTGGTTCTCAGGGCTCTTAGCCCTGTGTAAACAGGGCTGTGCATTGTTAACAGCTGGTGTCTGGGCTGTTTCTCTCACCAGATGTAAAAGCAAACTATGACACTAAGGAGATTTTCCCCCTGTTTCTGATGCTTTGCAGTTAAAAGTATTTAACTGTATTTTAGGTATCAGTTGAAATTTTAGTCTTGGAGAAAAAGTTATTTACTCTGACGGCAGTGTAAGCAAGAAAGGTTTGGAAAAGCAACCAGGAGAAGAGAGTTGATGAGTTCTTCTCACTGGTCTCTGGGTATTACTTAATGTTCTGGTCTCTTTTTCTCTGCACCCATTTTTTTTCTAAATCTTGTTACTCATTAGTTAATCCTTTTTCTATAAATTCAAGGAAAGAGAGATGCTTCTCCCTATAGAAGTCAGGTAAACTGCTGTGATTCTGCCAATTCGTAGCAAACATGTATCACTCTGTGTTACTCTTTTGATGAAAAAGAATTTTTTCATTAAAGTATCTGTGCTCTTCTGAGGCTGAATTACCAATCTAGAGTCCCCTTCCTCTGTGGAAATCAATGGATGGAAATCAAATCACTTGCCAGGTTTTGCCAGGAGAAAGTTGGCCGTGGCTGTATGGCAGCGTGTGCTTGGTACAAAGCTCCTGAGTCACAGGTTCTTGAGGCAGCCTCCTGAAACACACCTGAAGCTTAATTCTACATACCACGCACAGGAGGAAGTTCTCACTGTGACTTCATTCACGCTTTTAGCATCACAGTGTTACTCCTGGTGATAAAAGAATAATAGAATGAATAAGCAGCTAAAAGGCAGGAGAGGAGGATGAATTTAAGCTTCGTGGAAGCTGAGAACACACCCTGGCTCTCATCACTTGTGTACGCTGTGGCCATTCTAATCCCCATCCAGACTTCAATGCTAGGGATTAAATAGTCAAACATTTTTAAATGTTCATCTTTCAGTAATTCTAAAGTTTACTCTTCAGAAGTGGCCTAAGACGATTTGCAGGCGTTTGCATTTTGATAAAGTTTATTTTTTTAAAAAAAATCATTTCAGAAGAAAAATGGGACAACTTTTAAATTCCTAATATATAGCTGGAAAAAACCCTCAAACATGCATATCTGCTGCTGCATATAGTATATAATAAAAACCAGAAAATGGAGAAAGAACATCAAGAACCAGAACCTGTATAGTCTCCTTCAGTGGCTGAAGGCCACCTTAGCTTGTGCTTAGTTTTAGAAGGTACTGAGGACATATTTCACTTTCTTCACCTTTTAGCTTAGAAAGTCAACCAGTTCTGCTGGAGCCACCACTTTATTTTCTTCAGGTTTCCTCCTAATTTTGTTTTTCAGTGAGCAAAACTTCTTGCACTTTCCTTTTCTCTCATTTTGTTGCCAAACATGAAGAAAGATGTATACTAATGGCAGGCTGTTGACATCAGTGAACTTCAGTTAAATTTAGATAGGTATGCATAGAAGCACAGATCAGCTGGGGTTTTGAGTAACCAGTGGCTGCAGGAAGTTGACTGGTGCTTTTCCAGGTGCCCATCAAGTTTTATAAAATAAAATTAATGAGTTGTCTTGTCACGTTTTCCAACAATCATAGAATCATAAAATCATATAGGTTGGAAGAGACCCTTGGGATCATCAAGTCCAACCATCAGCCCTACTCTACAAGTTCTCCCCTACACCAGATCCCTCAACACCACATCTAATCGACTCTGAAACACAGTCAGAGATGGTGACTCCACCACCTCCCTGGGCAGCCCATTCCACTGACTGACCACTCTTTCTGTCAAAAACTTTTTCCTAATGTCCAGCCTAACCCTCCCCTGCTGCAGCTTGCAGCCATTCCCTCTTGTTCTGTCACTAATTACCTGTGAGAAGAGACCAGCACCAACTTCTCTGCAATGTCCTTTCAAGCAGATGTAGAGAGTGAATGCCAGTTTGTTTGTGTGATACATTGTTTGAATATTTGTGACCTCTGGAGAAGAGGGCAAAAAAGGTGGGTTTGGGTTTTCTAGCTGGTCAGATGTGGTCAGCTGGTGTAACCCATGTTTGCAGGCTGCTTACCAGGAAAGCCATGTGTTTACTTACCACGCGGTTCTTCAGAGGGCAGGTTTCCTTAAAAAAGCCATAGATAGTATGAGGCTGGTCAGAGGGTAGACATACTTTTTTGACCATTTAATAACAACTCCCTACTTCTGGAGAAAAACCACACATTTTTTTATTTCTTAAATAGCCACAAATGGTGCAAGAAGCTGGGAACCGGGACTGACAGACCACCTGTGGGTTTTGGAGGCATCTGGGGCTTGATGTGTAGGACTACTGCTGAACACGTAGCATAAGAGCACATGGCTGATTAATTACAATTAATCTTGAAAATGATACAACTGTCCTGCTTAGTGTTTCCAGAATGTTATTTTTTCTTTGTGGTCAGTCAACACTGAGGAATTTGTATTTATTATGTAAATATTTGAGGGGAAGTGATATATACAAACACTTTACTACCACCAGTCATACTCCTTAACTATTCAAGGTGAGTTTTGTCTTCCTTTGTATTCCCTGGGAAATAATGATTAAACATCCACACATTAGGGTTTTGTTGTTTTTGGAGTGATGACATTTTTTTATAGGATTAGAGAGTGTTTCTTGAAGAGCTCTTTCTTCACAGCCTCTAGAAATGAAGGTTTTTCCATATTCTCCAGCCTATTTTCCTGCTCCCTTGGTGTGGTAGAACAGGGGAACTCTCCTTCATCTCCACCATGTGTCTGGGAACAGCTACTGTTTCTTTTCACTCTTTATCACTTTTGCTGCAGTCGTTTATTAAAATCTGCAGAGATTTTAATTTTTTTTTTCCAGGCAGGATGTTTTATGGAGTTTTAAAAATTTATGTCCCAAAAATATCGGACTAATTGGACTAAAGATAGTGAAAGGAATAAAGTCACTGACTGCGAATCTCTCTCGTATGACTTGAGCTAACAGTGAGTTTAACAGTAGAATAAAAGAATGCCATTTATTGCTAAGGGGTTCTGATGGGTGAAAGAGGTGTGCAGGGTTGAAATCCCATCCCCTCTCATTTTGTCACGTGTTAGGGCCTCGGTGTTCTATGAAAAGGGAGAAGAAACTGAGGAGATATGTGCTCCGGAGTCGTGTTTGAGGAAGGTGGCTGCCCTAGGTACCCTTATCACGTCTGCATCTCCCCACAATGTCTTAAAAAGTCTTAAAGAAAGCAAACCGCCCCCCAGCAGCGCATCGGTGTTTTCCTGGGCACCCCCCTGCAGCCTGCCTTTGGGTGAAGAAATGAGAGGTAAAATACAACAACCACAAAATCAGTGGCTAAGCTGATTTAAACCTGCAGGGACCCGGAGCTTATCCAAAGCAGAAGCTCCTGTTTAAGGGCAAGAAGCCGGGGTACACGAAGGGCAAGAAGCAGGGGTACAC
>VZTM01042008.1:52579-80842 GCA_013400555.1 Jacana jacana | reverse complement strand
TTGGGTTTTGGTTTGGTTTTTTTTTTGGGGGGGTGGGGGGGTGGTGGTGGTGCGGGAAGCTGGTGGGATGGGGGAGTGTTTGGGAGTTTCCATGAAGTTTTCATGAGCCGTGTCCCCAGCTCAGGTGAGACCCGTGACCACCCGGCTGTTTCCTGGTACAGGCTGAAGTGGCCAGGCGGCTTCCTGCTCCAGGGTGGATGCTGTGCTGAGGAATTTCCAGCACTGCTGAGAAGTGCTGACTCACAGCTTACGGCCCGCCTGGGCTGAGGGGAGGTTTGCAAGTCCTTGGCTGAAGCCAGCAAAAAATGTTGCTGTGATGTACTGTTTTATTTTTAGCAAGGGGGGGAGGCTGCGTTGCCTAGGATGAAATGCTTGTGAGTGGTTTCAAAATGACAGACACTTTTAATAATTTATTTTTTTTTTTTCCTTGTCTATTTTTAGAACTTGGAAAACAGGTTGTTTTGCTAAAATACAGACACGTCTCTGTCTCCCCGGTAAATGGGTTGTTGTAAAGGAGGCTTAAGGAGTTCATGCAGGAAGGCTTTTGCCACCAACTGCAGTTCAAAATGTCCTTCTGGGTAGGAGATACTGAAGTATTTGAGGGTGAAACTCAGTTGGCACCTACTTGCGTGTATTTCTCACTTCTGCTGAGGTGGGACTGCAGCTCCAATTGTTAGAGCTGAAATGTAGCCAGGTATTTGATGGCTGCTATTACTAGATCGTTGTAAAAGCTTGGTGCTTGGATTTCATCCTCCCTTGGTTTTAGTAGTCACTTCACAAGTAATTGGCTGTGCATTTTCTTTCCTTCTTTCTGAACAGAAAATACCCTAAGCTGTTTACTGCTAACGTTAGCCAGAAACTAGAAGGAAGGAGGAGTCATTTCAAGCTCTACCACCTCTCAGAACATAATTTTGGTGATTAGATTGTAGGCACAAAGTTCAATATCTTTTTTGGTTTTACATTCAGTACATTTTTTAACACGTTCTTTTGTGTGCATATTGTTTTTCTGTTGAACAAGCACTGGATATTTTGGGACGATCTCCAATCTATCTGCTGTCCCACAGAGTATCATAAATGGAGTACAAATTCATATTTAACTGCTCTCCTCAGTTTTTGCCCAGGGACTGAGTGATGGTACGTGTCCAGCAGGGTCCTTATCTGACAACAAGAAAGAGGAAGATATTTCTGTGCAGGATGTAGAGGAATGTAGGACGAGGCTGCTTCCATGATGTGCAGTGAGCTCATTTATTAGCTCACCACTGTGAGAAGGTCCCAGTGTTAGTCATTTTAATGGACATACAGTCCTTGCATGTGAGCCACTGCTGATTTTTGTGGACAGAAATAATTGTAGGCTGCACATATATCGCAAAATTTCCCAATCAAATCCACATTTACTGATAACTCTAACCTTGCCAGCTTCCTATCTCCAAAAGAAAGCTATTCTCCTTCCCGTATCTGCCAGTTCCTGCCAAGGTTTTATAGCAGCGGCATAATGTCTATTAAGAGTTGCATAAGCATCTTTTCTTTGGTTGTGTCCTGGCACCCACCACTGTATTGGGAAAAAAAAATATAGGCCTTGCATTATTTCTAGCCACCTGTCAGTAAATTCAGGCCAAGAGCCATGAACTAACAGCCTTGCTTGTGCCCCCTTTAGATAGATGTGTCATCCGACCTGGGTGGACATGCCTCAACTGGATTGTCTGACTCCAGATGACCCCTTCTACAATCCGCTGCTGCTTGGCCCTTTTCTAGTTTGGTTGAGGAACAGAACGTACATTTTTGCAAAGATTCTGTCCCCAAACTTTTTTTTTTTTTTTTCAATTCTATATGAATGTTGTCCAGCTTTCCAGGAAACATGTTGGTACGACATGTATCACTGCAGTCAGAACATCTACTCGTTTTACGGTCAGCTTTTGGTAATTGAATCTGCCCTCCTGGAATCCAGGAGTCTTGTCTAGTAATATCATACTTCACACTCTGGTTCCTGTCTTTAATACAGACATACACTGCAAAGAGCTTTCTGCTTCTGACAGCCTAAGCTTCTGGCTTCTCAGATATCGTGGTCTCCTCATGCTACCTGTTCTTGTATAGCTTCCTGATCTCTCCTCTGGTTGATAGGTTTTGCTGCCAGTTGCACTACAGTTTCGGTAGCCATGTGAAATCTCAGCAATTCATGTCTGTGCTCAGTTGTCATGCAACCTGTTGTTATTTTCTCATTGTCTAAAATAATTTTTACTGTTGATTTTGAGGAGTGTCCTGTGTCTTGTGTCTTCAGTTAGGGTCATCATAACCACCTCTTTCTTTGTGATTACAGTGGGTGCGCAGAAAGAGTAAGAAAGCCAGATTAATGGTAACCCTGGAGTACTCGGCTGCCCAAGTATTATCGTCACTTACGTGATAGCGTTATCATTAACTGTCTCTTGCTCTGTTTTTCTGTAGTAGTCTCAGATAGTGTTCAGAACACCTCGGTTCAAGAACTGCACTGCTTATGACTTTGCTGTTTGCTGGCTAGGGTGGATTATACATTTCTATGTAAAGAGGACATTACGGTGGTAAAAAATAAGACGTTTTAACAGTTAATGGTCAGAATTCCAGTATCCTAAGTAGTGCAGCTTAGCCACTCTGACTGTTTTAGTGAAGATTAGAGAAACCCTTTGTTAGAAATTTTAAATAATATATACATCTATGTGTGTGTCTGAATGATAATTGAATGAATTTAATTGAATGAATGATACATTTCAGGAATACAGACTGATACTGAAAAGCAGTTTGAAGCAGTCACAATAGAAATCGGTCACATTTTGCTTGAAGCAATAAATAATACAGAGAGACTGAGGACAGAAAGATGGAATAGGTAGTTAAGGAAAAAATATCTTACCATTATTTTGTGAGAGTCTCCAGGTCTCTCAGCTTCATCTCAAGTCCAAGTAAGCCTCTTTTCAGTTTTCCTGGTTTTAAGTCTTCTCTTTGAGTTTGAATCTTCTTCCTTAATTTTCTTTTGGTTACCATCATAATTCCATGGTGTAGTAAAATTAGAAACTGGGTCACAAACTATCATTTAAATTAAATCAAGGTTTTCCTCTTCCCAGGTAACAGTGAGTCAAATGTGATGTCAGTCTGCTTATGATTCCCATATGTCTGTTGCGACCCCACTAATCGGTTTGTCAAAAAGTGAACACATCTGCTGCTGTCAAAAAGACTTATGCCAAGATTGCTGGCTATAGGCTGGTAAGGGCTTCATAATTAACACATTTGCATCAAGAATTCTGTGGAGTATGGAGTTTCAGTGTATTCCAAAGTCTGATACTCTGTGTGGCTAGCAGTGCTGGGTACTATGAAAATCATAGCTTGGTGATTTTCTTCCACTGCCACTGAGTCCATTTCAAAATGCCTGTGATGCTGTACAGCTGGGAAAATTTGTTTTTCTGTGTTCTGGCCTTTCACAGTGATACATCCTTCTGAAATAATGAAGTTATCCAAGATTGCAGGTGGGATCGTGTGTATAAAAGACGAACTTGCCAAGGAACAGGAATGTGGTTTTGATATGGATATGTCTGTACTAATGAGTAATGTGATGTGGTAGGAGCAGCTCTTTGGAGTATGTCAGTCACCTGTATAGGATAGAGGTGGACCTGCTGGAAAGCACTTCTGAGGAGAAGGATCTGGGGGTCCTGGTAGATAGTCAACTATCCATGAATCAGCAATGGGCCCTTGTAACCAAGAGGGACAATGGAATCCTGGGCTGCATAGGGAAGAGTGTGGCCAGTAGGTGGAGGAAGGTCATTCTCCCCTTCTACTCTGCGCTCATGAGGCCACAACTGGAACACTGCATCCAGTTCTGGGCTTCCCCAGTTTAGGGAACTATTGTAGAGAGCCCAGGGTAGGGCAACAAAGATGATGAAGGAATTGGAGCATCTTCCTTAGGAGGAAAGGCTGAGAGAGCTGTGACTCTTTAGCCTGGAGAAGAGAAGGCTGAGGGGAGACCTTAGTAATGCTTCCAAGTATCTAAAGGGTTGGCTGAAGGAGGATAGAGACGGACTCTTTTCAGTGGTTCCTAGTGACAGGACAAGGAACAATGGGCACAAACTGGAACATAAGAAGTTCCATTTGAATATGAGGAAAACTTCTTTCTGGTGAGGGTGACAGAGCACTGGAACAGGCTGCCCAGGGAGGTTGTGGAGTCCCCTTCTCTGGAGACCTTCAAGACCTGCCTGGCTGCAGTCCTGAGTGATGTGCTCTGGGCAATCCTGCTTTAGCAGGGGAGTTGGACTAGATGGCCTCTAGAGGTCTCTTCCAACTTCAACAATTCCATGATTCTGTGAGTAAAAGTTGGTGTGAAAGATTTGGTACTCCTATATGTGTTGGGTGGTTTTGCTCAAGATGGCTGTAGCCTAGTCATGGTGGACCAAATGCCTTTTAGCAGTTGGAGTACGTTTTCAGGTTTAGTTTCATCAAAAAAAAAATCCATTTTGTGAACTCAGAAGGCTGTTCCACAATCTGAACCAAAGCACAAGGAAGATTGAGAGATTTGCTTCAAAAGCACATCACTCATCTGAACTGCGGGACTGGTGGGGACACACCCACGGATGACTAGACATCAGAGTGATCCATCTTTCTCAGTTTGGCTTGCTCTGAGAATTCCTATTGTCATACATATACACAGATGCACAGTTGTAAACAGATAAAGCCCAGAAATAAGCTGCTTTTTTAACACTAAAAAGAAGGAGACAAAAAAGCGCACGTTCAGCTTTTAAATACCTGGGCGTTGCTTAGTCCGGTGATGGTAACTCAGGAGCCATTGTTGCAGTTGACAAAAGTTCTAGGTCTTGTCTTGTTGTGTCCTTTCTCTTTTGGAGTCTCTAAAACTGTGCTAAAACACTAACATTGTATCCTTGTGGTTGGTATGTATTAACCGGAAAAGAGGTAAGTCAGAAATTGCTGACAGCTTGTGCCGTGCTGTATACTTGATGGTACAGCAAACAGATACTTGGAATGGTAAGTGGGGAAACCAGTCTTAAACACTCGAGGTTTTTATAGAAGAACAAGTTCAGAACTTACTGTGACGTGGCCACCTAGTAGAAACTTGTATATGTTAACTAAGGAATGTAAGATGGTGGTCCCTTACTTTGTTCATGTAAATAGATAATTGCTGGTTCTTTCAGGCTTATTTTTGGTGAAGTGATAGGATAAAGGTGTCACCTAGATAGAAGGAAGTGCACACACCGCAGCAATTTCAGACTCTTGATCTCCCCAGCATCCAGCTCAGGTGTGGAGGTTTCCTTCCAGCAGAAGCAGGCAGGCTCGTGTGGACTTTCACAGAATCACAGAATATCAGGGGTTGGAAGGGACCTTGAAAGATCATTAATCCAACCTCCCTGCTGGAGCAGGAACACCTACAGCAGGTCACACAGGGCTAAGACAGAGCTGTTGGTTTCTATGTAAAGAGGAGATTTCTATGTAAAGAGAAGTATAAGCAGGTGAGAGCAACAGGTCAGTCAGACCTAGTCAGGTTTGGACATCTTCTAGCACACTGTTACAGCTTGCTCTTCTGAGTAGAAGCTGCGAATGGCCAACTTGCAAGTAGCAGGTTTTTACATTTATTCTATACATGTGAAAAACCAAGCTGTCAATAAGTGCCTCAATTTGTAAGTGCCCAGAGACAGAGTTACAGCAAGGTTAGGTAATAAAAACTGGGCTGAGAAAACAGTTGGTGTACCCTACAGAACGGATGGTTCCTTTGCAAATTTTTCCTTTTCCTGTTTTCCTCTTTCCATAGAGAGTACACATTGCATTGAGGACAGAGATACAGAAAGTCTTGGCAACTTCTAGTGTGCCAGAGACTTTGTTCTGCTCAGTGAGGAGGGGTGCAGTTCCCAAGAAAGATGTCAAGTACAGTAATTAATGTTCTTCCTTCATGTGATGGATACTGGCTGTATTTAGAAACATCTGAGCTTGCGCTCCAGTACAAGTCACGTAGCGTTTTTATTGGTATAGTGAGGAACTCGAGTGTTTTTATTCATGACACTTGAGGCTTCACTCCCAGACACAGCTTAGAAATGCGTGACATTCCTTTTACGTTTCGAAGTGAAAAGTGAGCCAGGGTGAGCAGGAAGGACATTCCGTAGCTCTGTGAATCTTTTAGCAGTTTTTCATTGTGTCATATTTGTTTTCATAGAAGTAACTTCAAACTAGGGCAGTACGAGCAGCAAATTGGGTTTTGCCTCATATAAAAACAAATGATCAGGATCTGCTCCTCTGTCAGGGGGTGTTCATGGAGCCGATTCTTATCAGGATATATATCTTTCCTCTTTTGACAGCATTCTCTCAGACTGGTCAAAATATAGTCTCTTCAAAACAAACAATGTTTTTAGTTTTCCTTCCTTCGTAGCTTCCTCCATTTCCCTACCAGTGCAACGCTAGTAACCTCATTTGAAATAATCTCTGTTTTTATCTCTGCCTCTTACAGCTGGGACGTGGCTCCAGTAATTCTGCTGGGTAGCAAGTTACTTCCTATCTTAGTCATGTAATACATCTTGTAGTTTTATTTCCCTTTGTTTCAAAATATAAACATCAACAAATATTATCTTGATTAGTCTTCTCCCTGTCCTCCATCTCCTCTTTCCCTCTCCCTGTTTTGAGGAAAAGTAATAAAATGCAGGTTCATTTCTTTCTAACCAAGAACTGCTAGTTTTTGTGAGGAAGAATGTCCCTTTAGTCTTAACCATTCTTGTTTGTTTTCTTTTGTTTTAACCTGCATGGAAATAATTGCTGTCTAAATCAATATACCTTTTCTGTAGCCGCTCCGAACTGGTAGGAAAGAGTGACCTGGAACAAAGATTTGGGATGATAACCTCAAATTTCTTAACAATGTAACATTGCAAATGGACAATTCTGTGGTCTATCAAATACACGTGGAAATTTTTAAGATATTGTAAACTGGATTTTGGGATGGAAAAAGGAGATGCTGGTTAGCCCAGGTACCTAACTGTGACAGCACGGGGTCACAGTTTTCTCTTGAGGCAAACCTAAATTTAAGACAGCACGTGTAACCTCAACTCTGCCAGAGCCCTCCTGGGTTCCCAGTTTGTCCAGGGACAGAGGCGGATCGTATGCCATGACCTTGAGTGCTACCACCGCGTCACGGCAGTCCGTGTCATACAGCTGGACAGACGCCACTCACGTGGTCAGAATCTCATCCCCTTCTCTGCTGGGTCTTGACCTGATGCACACTTGAGTGTCTTGTAATATATGGAAGGAGCACACTCAAGACTGAGGAAAAACAGACTTTTTATTCAAAATACTCTTTACATTCTGATTTCATTTGGCCCATGCCACAGGCTTCCCATAAAGCCTCTAGCAACTTACCTGTTGTGAGCCTTCATTTGCCTCGTAAAAAATGAAAATAACGGTGCTTCTCCGTTTCACTGGAATATTAGTAAATAAAATTAATGGTAGTGAAACACTGGCCTGCTGGGTTTGAGGGAAGGGCACCAAGGGGTGGGAAAAAATCTTGTTTTCCTAGGGATGAGCTATGTCAGAGGCTGCTGAAGTTCCCAAGAGCAGCGACACATTGACAGAGACTTAAAGATGCTTCTGGCTACTTCTTTATGCGATCTGAATCTTGTGCTGCTTCTCTCTAGAGGCATATGCAGACTTGTCCGTAGGATGTATTTATTCATATGGAATATCGAATATAGAACACAAGTAAGTATATCTACTGCAAACTAGACAGAGAAATTAGCTTTGGATTTGAGAGGAAAGAGAACTTCAGCTCAGACCAAGTAGTTTGTCTGTGTTGTAAGCAGCTCATTAAGGAAAGGGTAGGAGGAACATAAAGAAAATTGGAATTTAGCATGTACAGTCTGTGTCAAATGTGATACATTTTAAAGCAGAAAAGGAATACACTGTGAACTCTGGGATATTTTAATGTATAAATATATGTTTTACTGGCTAATACAGCATTCATTTTCTTTATTATTTTCTGTGTGTGTATCATTAACCATGTTTTTACCCTAATCTTCAGTATAAAAGCCGAGTGTTTAAAACCAAATGTAATATTCAGAATATTACCACATGAAGTCATCATAACAAAGTGTGGGGGAAAAAAAAGCTCTTAAGCAATATTTGAAGCTTGTCTAACAGGAAAGCCTTTCTTGTGGGAGAATAACTTTAATAGCCAGGTGTGAAAAGTGAATGAGGGGATAGCCCACCCTTGGTTTTGAGCTAAGTTTCCTGTCAAAGCGGCGGTGGAAAGCGTTATTCCCGGAGGAGGATGTATGCTGTTGTGCTGTGTTTGCCTAAAAAAGCTGAATCCAGTCATTGTGTCTGTATTCTGGCTTCTTTCCCACTGTGAAAGTACAGAGCAAACTCCTGCCTGCTACTCCCTGTGAGCTCGATATCCTTATTAAAGATCAGGGAAAAGAAAGGGGAAAACCCAAGGAGGTGAGTGAGTTCATTTACATACCGAGCCGGGGCCAGCACAGGGTTTGCCACGTGACACGATACTGAGCCTTCTGGGTGAATTTGCCAGAGCTCTTGAGAGGCATTTCGAACTGCAGAGATCCAAGCCTGAAATTTCTTAGTCACAGGCAAGAGTGGAAGTGCTTTATAACTTAATTGCATAACATCAATAACATGGTTTGCATTCAGTAAAACAGAGAGTTGTGACACTATCTGGTGGTTATTGCTTTGTTCCTCTTCTTGTTATTACTCTTAACGCTTGAAGCATTTGATGTGCCTGTTATCATTCAGGTCTCAAAGACCTGTTTCCTTGGAGTCTTATGGTCTAACTGATGGCAGGTGGAAAGTGCAATGAGAAGTACCTATAAATAAGCTACACCGATGTTCATCTTGAGCTGTGACATCGGCTTGGGCCCTTTTTTGCCTTTGAAACTGTATTCTTCTATGGTGCTGTTTAACTCCATTCCTGAGCAAAGAGCCCTGGCTGCTACCCTGAGGTGGAGTGCGTGCTCCTGCCATTTCACCCATGCTGTCTTTAGCACGCATCACACCCTGTGGGCAGCAGTTTTGATTCACCAGCTCTGCACCAGTGTTTTCCTGGGCTGGTGAACTGAACCAGCTCGCAGAGGGGAGCAGATCTGGGTCCTCCCTCCCCTCGTGCCCTGTGTAGCCTTGTGCCTTTGTCTGGATGCAGAAGGGGTTTAAAGAAAACATCTGTATCTTTTCTGAATCTACTTATATCCTTACGACTGAAAGTTGACTATAGCCTGTTACAACTGGGTGGCACACAGGGGAAGTACTAACCTCTTCTTAACATCAACCAAGCCAAAAAGAAGGCCTTGTTATAAAATATGTTGTTTAGTAGCATAGCTGACAGAAAGTCTGTAGCTTGTGGCATACTCTGTTTAAGAATATATTGCATTAGAATAATAAGGATGTTTATACTGATAATACGATGTCTGTATAGTGAAATACCACATTGGTACTCAATGGATAAAGGCAAAGAAGTGCAGGTTCACGTTGACAGGTAAGAGGTTGAACAGCATGCATGAACGGAGGCCCCTATACAAGGATACTGAACCTCAATATAGATCTAGCACTTGTTCGTGCACTCAGACCTTACGAGGTCTGCAGTGGATTTGGGGGACTTCTGGAGAAAGAGGTTAGTTTTGTTTGGGCTGAGGGAAGATGGAGCTGAGAGGAGAAAACCAGCAGTATGACACATGGTGGGAAAAGGTTTCTATGTGCAATTTGGGTGAAGCAAGGTAGTTCCTGACTTTTCTGTCCTCATAATTTTTTATGTTCAAGGATATCTTCAGGGGACATGCATCACTAAAATGATTGTTTCTGGGTAAGAAATCTTACTTTCCCCAGACAAAAATGGCTGCATAAACTATTGTACTGTCTGATCTACTCTACTCTCAGGTTGTTTTCCTTGTTTGTGGTGGTTCTCCCTATGCATAATTAATTTACAGGATCAGTTCTTTGCTAATTTGGAGAGTATATAACAGGGGGGAGGGAAGAGTAAATACTCAAAATAAATGAAATCTGTTCCCCAGTATTTTTAGTGACTTGGCATGCTGATCCATTTTATGTGTGCTTTAAGAAACTGCGTCTCCTGATACTTTTCAAAGAGCTGTGGGACTTGTCTCTGCTTGGACTCAACTGAAAATATGAGACGTGTTTATTATGATCTCAGTTGTTCCCTAAAGGTCAGAGTACCAGTTTAATTTATGACTCAGCACTCTAGTTACTAGAGTCTAGGTAAAATGGAGACTGTAAATAATTTTCACCACTGTTTCTTAATTTAGAAGCAATGTGTTAATTTTGCACACAAAGAAACAAAGCTTGTTTTCTGCCAAAGTGTTAAAATTTCAGTGAAGAAATTATAAATTTCTCCTCTTCATAACAACTAAGTAAAGAAAAAAAATAATTCAATCTCTGCTTGTTTTTCTTTGTGGTCACAGACTTTTAGATAAGTGACTTAGGAGGTTGTATTCCAACAGGCAGATTTTGTTCCTCATTGTTGGAAAGCTGAATTTTTATCTCGTGTTTGGGAAACTGTATCTGAGTAAGTAGAAATAAAAGCTTATCATAAAAATCTAGACTTAATCATGAAATAGTAAAATATAGTTTAAAAAAGAGTCTGCGTAGGCTGATCACAGAAACTTGGAATTTTTGTTTGGTTTATGGTTACCATTAAAGCAAAACGTCATCCCATTTCCAGGAATCTTGTGTGATCAAGGATTATATAAACATTGAGATCGTGTTTATATTAATTTTTCGTTTAAATTTTTAAAAACGGATACTTATCTGTGACATGATGACAAAGCTGCTGCTGCCTGCTACCAATCAAGCCCATGCCCAGCAACTTCTGCTCTTGCTGGATTTTTCAGTTACACTGAAAAGAACGCTCTTCTGTAACATCTTTGTTTTGGACGAAGAAGTTCAAAGCTGGTGGCCGGATGACAGTGGAATGAAGAAATAGCTTTAAACCATTGTAATGGACCCAGTTCCGAGTAAAGATAGCCCTGTCTGCTTTACAAAGTGTTGCATTTTAGCTGGGTCTGCTCTCTCAGGAGTTGTGGAAAAAAAAGCATAGTATGCGCTCAGCTTGGTTTTAAGTAGAAAAACTTAGAAATGACAGTTGTCAAAGCTTGCTTTGGCTGTGTGTGGCTTTTGCCTGGGCAAATAAGCTTCCTGCTGAGGGGAAAAAAAGAAACAAGTCCTTTAGCAAGCCTTAATACAGGACTGATATGTGTCAACCTCAGCAGAGTTGAGGGTGCTTGCTCAGAGAGAAGTGTGCGTTTGCCCAGTCCTGATGCTTCTGGCTGAAGGTTTTGGGAAGTCAGGCTCTTACTTTCCAGACCAGAATTCCCTCTTGTGTCCTAGCATTTTCCTACTCTCCCTTGAAGACAATTTTGCTTGTGTGGTGTGCAATGCCACGGTTCATTCCTTCACCTCGAAGGCAGCCTGAGAAAAATCTGTCCTTGTGTATTTTCTCTAAGGTTTAAAGCATCTTTACATTTAGTAAATCCTGCTAGGAAGCTGATGGAAAGCTTTGTGTAATGAACAGTCAGTAGCCCAAACTGAAACGTTTGCCATATGAAGAGCCCTGAACAATTTCATGGTTCTACCATTTTTTCCTCATACTACTGAGGAGGGATTTAATTTTGTTACTGAACACTTGGCTCCAGAAGGACAGCAAATGCTTCTAGAGGTGTAAGGTAGATTCCAGTGGCAACTCTGTGCTCTCAGTCCTTTCAAAAAATAAGGTCTTTTTTTAAATCCAAATATTTTGTAGGTATCTCACTGCCTGATACTGGAGCTTGAGGCATCTGTGTTATAAGTTATTGTGTTAACCCTTTGAATGAAAGCTTAGAAGTATAAACGACTGTACCTGGATGTGGGGTAATTATCTTAGTAGAATTATATGTGATCACTGCATATGGACTTAGTGACAGCACTGTAAGTTATACTATTGCAACTCTGAATATGAACCAGCAGCGTTTGTCTTTAGTTCTCGGGTTCTACTGGAGCGGCCTGATTGATGGCCTTTTGCCTGCCCTCCATGGTTGTTTGAGGAGCAGTCTGAAGCTTGCTTCATTTTCCTCACAGCTTCTGCCTTGGGCTGCCACATCCCTTTGTGATTTATTTATTGCCAACTTCTTTGATTAGATTAAGGAAGGATTAAGGGATCCAGTACCCTTAACAAAAGGCAACCCATCATTTATAAATATGTAATCGTAATGTAATTACTTCTTAATTCCTTGTGTTAAATAAAAAAAGGGTTTCTTAGCAGATAAACCCTGACAGGTTTTTTTGAAAACCAAATGAAGGCAAATTGATTACTCAAAGGTGTGTATTCCAAAGATGAGTATCCCCCACAAAGCTCAGGTTTTAGTTGATATGAAGAACTTCAACTACTTCAATCTCCTTGCCATACAGATAATGCACCTTGTCAGTCCACACTAATTTCTAACCAATCCTGACTTCCCATAATGAAAGGAGGTTTTGTCGCTGCTTGGACATTTTAGGATTTACCATTAGTTGTAATTAATCTCTCTTTACATTAGCAGTGATAAAGGACATAGTAAGGAGAGCACCCATTTGGCTTCTCTCTCTAGTGGAAATTCTGGGTAAAGAACTGTCCTAAAAGCTTAGCAAAAAAGAAAAAAAAAAAAAAAAAGCCAACTTCCTGCCTACTGGCTCAGTTGGCTTCCAAGCATTTGGGGTTTTTTGGTTCCACAAATTAAAGTAAAAAACCTCTTTGAAACTAAAGAACAAATGGGATTCTGTTAGACCTTGAGGTAACATACTGTGTGCAGTCTATTCCGTAGGTGATTTAAAGGAGCATCTCAGTGACAAGCAGAACCGTTTCTGTCCTGTTGATCCTGTTGGTTTCAATTTTATAACACTTTACTGCTTGAAGCTTCGAAACTCTATTTTTAGATTTCTTGAAACTTCAAAACTCTATTTTTTGATTTCTTGTAGGCATGTTTTCCCATCTCTCCTGTGGAAGAGGAGTCCAGAAGCACCATCCCCTTACACTTTTGTAATGCATTAGCAGTAGAACATTTCATCTACTTCTTTGTGGCTTGGCATGTATTATTTTCCTTCTTTCTTCCTCTGGCTTTGTTGTTTATACTCCATGTTATGATTGGGACTGTTTATTTTTATTATAGCTCAGAGGTCTGTAAGTGGCTAGTTCTGAGCTGGCTACCTGCAAGAAGCTGTCAGTGATGATTAGAGCAAACAGCAGGATTTTGCTCACCTGTCAGACCAGGCTGGTGTCAAAACATTGGTATCAGAAATGACGCCAGTTCTGTGGCAAAGGTCTGATGGTTTTTTTCTCTTAAGACCCTGAACACGATCTCCTGAGAGGTCATCAAGTTCTAGACATGATCACTCACGTTTTACCATAGAATAAATATCTACAGCTTCTCTGTCGGCCACAGGGCACTTGAAAGGAGTTGCTGACAGGTTGGAAGCACTGCCTCGGGTGTGATACTGAGCTTCCTTATGACAAGCTCTGTTTTAAAGAAAAGAAAGTATAAATCCTTGCTGTAAGAAGATTGAAATGAATTGTGGATATATCGTGAATGACTTACACTGATTAGTCAGACCAGTTTGGGAAAAGTATTTCAATTGGCTTTAGCGTTTGTGCTGCCTTACCTCTTTGACTTCTGCTGGTTTGGGATTGGGGCCATTTGGTGCTTCAGATTTGACAGGAACTATGTTACATTGGAAGAACGATGATGGAAGCAGGTATTGCACGCACCAGCGGTTCCTGGCTGTCTACTGCAACTGTGAAGGAACAAGTTGCAATTAGCCTAAGTGTTGAAGAGCATGTTTCCTTTGGAAGTTGATTTCGAATGTATTCATTGCTGTGGGGGTCTTTCAGGCAGTAAGGAGTATGAGGCAGAGGATGATACTTAGAGGGTTTCACAGGGAGCCAGGTGCTGTGATACCTGAGGCCCATGGTACACCCTTGCCTCAACTGTTCTGGCCTTCTCCAACTCTTCCCACTTGTCCAACTCTTCCCACTTTTTCCTGCTCCAGCCCTGTGGCACACCTCGCTTCTGCCAGCGTAACGGTGACAGGGCTCTGCTGTGTCAGACCTGGATCTGACCAAGGGGACTTCTTTCTTTTTTTGAAGGCAGGCGGTTTTGTTTACTTTGTTTTTCAAGTTGGATGAGTTCTTGATCTGGTTTGCAGCACAACCCACAGATGGATCAGCCTAAATGAGGGGTGGGGGTGGACCACAGGGAGAGGGGATTGTGAAGCCAGAGCTTCCTGTTCTGTGTTGCTTTACACAAGTTACCATCCTCTCTGCCTTGGTTTCTCACTTCATAAGATAAAAGTACTTTGATTATAGCAGGAGTTATAAGACCTGTTTTATATTAAAACTGCGGTGTGAATTTTTAAAGTTTTGTGCAATACTGTAAAGTCTTCAAAGAAAAGGTACTATTAAAGAACTAGGTATTATTTTCAGCTGTTTATCCACCTGCATCTTTAGATGTTGTTGCAGTAGCAGTTTTAATATTCTAAAATGCCCGTTTTCAATAGAGGAATCACTCTGTATTTTTAGACACAGAGCTACCCATGATGGGTTTCCAGTCATCGTGTCAGTAGCTCCTTCTTGTTCTGAGGACTGAAACTACGTGCTTAGAAAACTGTTCCTTTCAGCAAATCCCTCTGTTGAGCAGAGGTTCAGAGAAGTCAATGATGTTCTTCTTTGTTTTGAACTTACACTAAGCATGCTTGCCCTCTTAAAAACCCAGAATCACAGAACAATAAGGGTTTGGAAGGGAACTCTGCAGATTGTCTAGTCCAACTCCCTGCTAAAGCAGGTCATCCTAGAGCAGGTTGCACAGGAACTTACTTGTCCAGATGAGTTTTGAAGCAAACTCTTGCTCTCAGATTTTCTGTGGTGTATCGGCTCCAGTGGTGCAGTAACACTGATCAACAAAAAAAAATGTATTTTTTAATAGCATGAGATACAAGATTTTGCAGTTAAATTGACCATTACCTTCTTAAAACATTGTTGCAAACTGAATGTCTGCAGTAAAGATTCATACACTTTGGAAATACAGTGCCTGAGCTGCACTGCAGTGTTTCTTATTACAGTTAAGTGAAAGCGTTGGAACTAACAAGCCTGTTCAGACCTAAATGTGAAAGTCTATTTCAGTTTAGCTTTACCTCAATTTCCTTAGGCACTTTCTTTGCCTGATAGAGGCCAGTGCATCCACATACATCTACAAATAATCAACAAAGCAATGAATAATGATAAGGTGTTTCTCTTGAAGGCTGCGAAGGGAGGGATTGATGTCACCAAGACACACCGATTCTGACAGGCTGATGGAGCCATATAAACGTATAATTAGTGAAATGGGAAACTTTATGCTTAACATTTGGCACCTAGTCACTCCAGTGTGTGTTTCAGTAGACTTCTATTGAAAATAGGCATTTTAGAGTTTTGTGGTTGATTTCAACAGGCAAGAAAGAGTTGGCAGAGTGTCTGGGTGAGTAAGACTCTTGCTGTGTAAATAACATGTAGCAGAGTTAATAGTTTGATAAAGGTGGAGTTAAAATTCTCTGGGCCCTTAAATATGACTTAAGTTGTACTCATGGTAACTTTCCCTTTGATGTATCTGGCTGAAGACTTAGACAACCCCATCCTTGTGACTTATCTCCTCACTAAGTTGAGTGGGCTCAAGAGTGAACACTGCCAAGAGTGCAGGCAAGCCAGGGGAAAAGTACTGTGTTTTCATTTGTACCTGAATATCTTTCTCAACATTTTTTTTCTGTGAAAGCAGCCATTTCAAAAATAACATTGTCTGAACAAATACTGCCAATTTCTTTTCTTTGCTGTGTTGTAATGGCATGGACCTAAATAATTCCCCCTCGGTTCAAGAATCAGCCACCCTTGAGTTGAACAGTCAGTGAGAGACTGGAGCCAACCCCAAGGTGAGACAGGCAGCTGTTATTTTCTTCATGACTTTACATTTCAGCCATACAGATTTAGTAGGATCAAAAATGAAATTGCAGAAGCAATCATCATGCAAATCATGAACTTCTCGTTTTTGTCAGATGAAAAAGCAAAGAAATCTGTAGTTCATGGTATTCAGTAGCATTCCCAAAAGCAGGCAAGGAAAGATCCTGCTCTAGGTAACTAAATGAGGGCAAAAATGTAATAAACCAAGCACTTTCCTGTTAGCCATCAGCCGGCATGGGGCTTATCTGTGTTGTAAATTTGGGGTTCTTTTTGCGTTGGAGCAGCTAGACCCTGATGCAGCCTCTCTGTTTGACTACCCATGGTTATAAATCCAGCAGCACAGTTGTGGAACCTGGGACAAAGCACCCTTACCTGTTCGGTGTATAGCCCTACTAGTATAAAAATCCCTAGGGATAGCTGTGCCTCAAAGACTTAGATTTGTTGCATTATATTCATTTTGTTGTGTGAAGTGGTAATTTTGAGGCTGATCTACATTTTGCTTATGAAGTCGAAATAAATTATTTTGATTTTTCTTCTTAGGCACCAAATAACTCAAACCTAAATCTTGCCAGCGTAACTGATTAACCTTGTAATAGCATCTTTGAGATACTAATGTACGCACTACCTTATCTTGTGCTTTATCTGACCTTTATCTGTTGATTTTAATGTCCTTTGTGGTTGCTAGTGACGTGTTTTTGGTGTAGACACTGAGAGCTCTTGGCTCCTGTTTATTTCTCTGATTTATCCCCATTCTCTCTGTTCTGTCTTCTCAAAGAAGTAATTGCATTGAGCATAAAACCCGAAGATGATAACCTGTAGCCCATAAGGACAAAGTCATGTATGCTTGAAGTGCTCAGAAAGCATGCTGTGAGCTGCATGTGCAGTTATCACTCTAATGTGGATTGATGCTGAAAACAGCTGACAAGTAAATTGCTCATCCTGAACAAATGCAGAAGAATCTTTTTCACCCCTTTCCAGCATAATTTCCATCTCTATGAGTTGTATAAAATATTGATACAGCGTAAAGTTTAGCCATTGCAGATGTATCATATCGTCCTGCGAGGCTTGAGTGCTTGTGGTTCATATCACCAAACCACTAGAAAACTAATCAGAGAATTAAAAAAGAAAGAGGATGGGGAGGAGGGAAGAGTGTGGGGTTTTGTTGTTCTGCTGCATTAAATTGGCTCGGCAGGATCAGGCGTATCTTAGAGCAGCAGCGGGGCCAAAGGCGAGAAGGAAGCGAGACGCCAGGTTTCAGCGAGTCTGCCTGTGGTGGGGATGGTCACTCCCTGTTGCCCGCTCTGCGGGTGGCAGACACCCACTCAGGCCTGCCGACTGGCTGGAGATCATTGCCCCGTGCCAGCAGATAGTGGAGATGAACGTGTGAAAGTCCTTCGTGTACATTAGCGTGAAATCTGAGAGCTGAGTGGAAGCTGATGGTTTAAGGCGGGTTACACTAACCTGGCTGCCCTTGCACTGAAAGGATTAGAGCTCCAGTGATAGGGGTGGTAAAGCCCTGGACAGCTGAGAGGGGTAGCTACCTTGTTCAGCCACTGCAGCGGGGTCTAGAAGACAATGAACTGGTTACAGCTCACCATATCTCGTGGCTGTGTTACAGTTCTTGGCTGTATGGCCATGACAATAGCCTTGCCATATCTGCTGTGCTGTTCACTTCTGTTCACTTCTTCAGTCACTTGTGCTTTTTCTGTGCGGGGCTGTGCTAATCACTAATGCTATTCCCGTTTGTGCAACCGTTTGTCAGTTTAGCTCCCACAGTTTGAAGATCATTGGAAGTGGTCAGCTTGGATTTACCAAAGGTAAATCACGCTTGACCAATCTGATAGCCTTCTGTGGTGTTATAACTGGATGGCTGATGAAGGGAGAGTAGCAGATGTCATCTACCTTGACTTCAGCAGGGCTTTTGACACTGTCTTCCATAACATCCTCATTAGGAAACTGAGGAGGTGTGGGCTAGATGAGGGAGCAGTGAGGTGGATTGAGAACTGTCTGTGTGACAGGACTCAAAGGGTTCTAATTAATGGAGCAGGGTCAAGTTGGAGGCCTGTAACCAGTGGCGTCCCCCAAGGGTCAATACTCAGTCCAGTCTTGTGCAACATATTCATCAATGACCTGGTGACAGGAAAAGGGACAACAGGCACAAGCTGGAATGTAAGAAGTTCCATTTGAATATGAGGAAAAGCTTCTTTCTGGTGAGGGTGAGAGAGCACTGGAAGAGGCTGCCCAGGGAGGTTGTGGAGTCCCCTTCTCTGGAGACCATCAAGACCTGCCTGGCTGCAGTCCTGAGTGATGTGCTCTGGGCAATGCTGCTTTAGCAGGGGAGTTGGACTAGATGGCCTCTAGAGGTACCTTCCAACTCTGACAAATCCATGAGAACTCTGACAATTTTGTGAGAGAACATGGAGTGTAATTCTTCAGCACGATACCATGCTAGTTTCTCAGTGGGTGTTTTCCTTGACGCATGACATCTGATTTGGCTTTCAGGGACATGAAAAAACCCCAGTGTTGTTTCTCTGTGATTTAGTTCAATTTTCATGCAATTCTACTGTAGTGTTCTCTTGGTTGAAAAGAAAGCAGTAATGGACATCTCTTCTCTTAGTTGCATGTCTCTATCCACAATAGCAGGTGGATGAGAAGACCTCCCTCTTCCCAGCATCAAGGAGAGAGAGAGAGATGAAGGAAAATGTCCCTCTTGGGCAAGAGGTACATTTAAGGTACTCCTTCCTTCCAGGAGGCAGGGAGTAGTTTCTAATAAGATTTCATTATGGTTTTTCACAACCTGGTGAAGACTCCTGTAATGTGATGATGGAGTTTGTGGTGCTGAGAGCAGCTGATGCTGTGAGAAGCTCTGCAGAACTCATTTCTCCTGCTTTGGCAAGGGGATTGCCAGGCTACAGTTTGCCTTTAGGCAGTGCTGGCCCTGTCTGAGCAGCGTAGCAGGCAGCGCACAACTCAAGGCAGCAAGCACGGGCCCCTGACCCATCTGTAGGAAACAGAGAGAAGGAAATAGGCATTTCTGGAGTGTGTCTCCTCTCTTAAGCACATCAAATGAACCTCATCCTGAAGCTGTTCGTTTCTGCTCATCCACTGTAAAGAGAGGCCAGGGAACCAGTTCATAAGGTTAGCTAGACAAATTGCAATCTAAATGTCTGATAAATGTTTTAGGCTTGGAACGTCTCCAGCTATTTACTGACATCCTACTGTCTAATGTAATACTGTATATTTCTCTGCAGACTGTGCTGCTCTACTCATCCATGTGACATAGTATTTGAAAGGTTTCATCTTATGAGTATGCTGTAGCTGAAGTGAGCAGGAAGCATTCTTACCCTATACCTAGTATATGTGCTGTAGTTTATTTTAGGTGTACATTAATTCACTATTTTTATAAGCAACCATTTTCTTTCTTGTCTCGAATGACTTGGGTGATCAAGGCTTCTAAGGTTGTATTTGGAAAGACTGATGCTTTGTTTATATTACCTTTTTCTGTTTGCAGATGCACCCAGATTTTAGTTGTTATATCTATAGAGGAAGAAAGGGCTAATTGTCATCCAAAAAACCCAATAGGACAACTGTCATCTTGTACTGCTGACATGTAGTAGATGTGCTGCAGATCACTTTATCATGTGAATGAGAAAAGTGAGATTCCCATTAGCAAATTCTCCTTAGCACCCAGCCTGAAGAGTTGGCAAACTGTAAAATAAACTTATTAACGTAAGCAGTTTTTGTTTGGATGCAATGATTATAATTTGTTCTCATGAAGAATTACATTCATGTTGCATCCTGCTCTTAGCAGAGCTCATGGCAGTTGCAATTTGTCAAAATTTGCCTTCTTTATGAACTTTGGTTTTGCTGACAAATTAAAATCAAAATTAAAACAAGAAATTGAGTTTACACTCTTTTGCTGCCAGGATCCTTCCCCAAAGACAGTCAGTCTAAGCATAGAGTTCTCAGGAGAGACTCGTGTCCTCTTCTGTTCCAGGAGGTGTTTTAATGAGCCACCTGAAGGCAGAGAGTTAGCAAAATTACTTCCCTTTTTTCCATCAGGATTATCACTTAGGGCAAGTGTTTTCAAACAAACATTAGAAGTCTCTTGCTATGTTTACAATTTTGGAGGAGGGCATCCGCAGGTACTGGTTTTTCCATGTGTAACTTTTATATCCAGTTTGTGTGAAAAGCATAGAGATATTCCCATGGCATAAAATAAACACCTATGTGTATGCCAGTAGATAGAAAGGCTTTTATCAAATAACGTGTGCCCTATAGCAACCTTAATCTGGCAGCAGGGAGCACTGAAAGTAAAACTAACTGAATTTGTTTTCAAGGTAAACAGGTGGGGTTAAGGGGCAGAGCAAGGGAATTTATTTGTTTTAGTTATTTACTTACTGTAAATTATACCGATCTAAATTGTAATAAGTATTTCAAAAATCTATTTGAAGAATGTGCTGGCCTCTGGAATTTCTTCCATGTTGAGCATGAGATACTGTGGCTGTGCATACCTGTGGTCCTTGTCCTGCAGGTCTCCGTCCAACCCGCATTTCCCATCCACAGGTTCCTTCTGCACGTATCGGCACAGAGCTGAATGATGCCCTTTCACTGGGGAACCGGGCAGTGCCCATAGGTCTCGATGTCAAACCCCTTTTTCTCATCCAAGGGTGGCTCTGTGTTCTGTTCTTTCTGGAAGTGCCATCCCTTCCCCTGGCTCAGATGGGAAGAGCGTGAGGATTTCAGTGCTCGGGGGGGATCCTGAGTGGGACCACGAGTTCTCAGCCGCAGAGTCTGGGTTTCAGCTGGTGCTTGATCATAACACTGTTAATCATGACTCTGCCTTTGAGGCGATGTTTGTTCGTTGTTGGAATACTGAGAGACAGCAAAAACGCTGGCAAGAGTCTGGGAAAAAGGAAAAAAAGGCAAGAACAAAGGAAAAAGAAGGCAGTATTCAACACTGAGTCTCTGTTTAGGAGGGTTTTTTTTATTTTTTCTTTTTTAATCTTCTCACCTGCAGCGTTTTTTGTGTGTCTGAATCCGTTCTGGTAGCAAAGATATTAATAACCTTTCAGGAGGTGTAGCACGCTTGTTACAGCCCAAGTGTAGGAAAGATGGAAGCCTGTAAAGGCTCAGCAGGTGACCACACAGGCAAAGTGCTTCAAGTTCACGCAGCTATTCATTCTGCTGCATGAATTACTAATTTTCAGTATTCTTTTGCTGTGTTTTCTGGTGCTGCCTTTTTCTCCTCTCTGTGCCTACTCAAAAAGCAGCAACTGCTTTTGCCCTTCGTGTGGATCCTGTTACAGTTACCAAAATTACATTACTACATAGTTACATTACCAAAATCCAACAGCCAGCTCTGTGCAGCTGTATTATCTAAAGTAAGCCAAATTCACACAGAAGCACATATTTTGTAATGGACATATAATTTTAATTCATTTTAAAAATTGTTTGATGGCTGTTAGGCTTGGGGGGTTTTGTGATTTAAGAACCTGAAAAAGGTAGCTTGGAAAAAAGTCTGTAGAAATGACTGCTAAGCTGTGTTTAGTGGGTGTCCTTAAGCCAGAGAACCTGTGACAGCACAGACGAGAAACTCCCTGGGTGACTTCAAGGAGGCTTTCTAAACTAACATGTGTTCTCCTGACCAGACATAGCCAGATGTTCAGGGCACCCTATGAGGGCCACCTACCTTCTGAATTGAAAAGGGGAAGGTTTGGGTTGGGAGGGTTTGCATTTACGGAGAGCTATTGTGGGTGGTATGTATTTTGGTGCTCTCTATTGAGCAGACACTCTTGGGTCTATTAGGGTCTTGAATGTTTTCAAACTTTTTTTCTTTTTTTTAACCTTTACTTAAATAAAAATGGCAGTCCCAGAACAAGTGAAATCTATTGCATCTCAAGCCTTTCATGTGTTCTCTGATAAGTTTATAAAATTAGGGATTTGCATACTCATATACTTAGCCCTAGAAACATAGGTTTACTCCTGTCATTACTTGATCAGTTGTGGTCATGGTCAGTGGCAGCAGGTTTTATACATGGTCAGTGGCAGCAGGTTTTATATAAGGTTTTATACCAGACACTGTCATGAGGGGATAAGCTTGAGACATACTAAAACTACATACAATGCCTAACGACTGCTTTTCATGATGTGTGTTTCTGTTAGGCTGTGCCTTTATTGGCACAGAGGCAAAATGGGGTGGGCGATGAGCAGAGTGGCCCTATCAGATGAGATGGTAGTTCCACCTATCTGGGTACCCTGTCTCCACCAGTGCGTGTTGGCGGGAGAATAGAAGGGCAAACACAGAGGGATTCTTCCCTGGATTAACCTGCCAGCCTTCAGCAAACTTTAGTTCAAGGACTTCCAAGGGCAGAGGTTGCATGTACTTGGCAACATTGCTTTTATAATGCACTTAGGCAAGTTTTTTATGGGAAAACAGTGAGTTAGATTTGCTTTAAAATGCTCCTGTAGTTGAATGAGGATTTGAAATGAGATTCTGTAACGCTGTTTGGCTCTGTATAGCTGGTTGCCCAAACAATATCTGAACAATGAAGCTGTGTTTAAATAATTTTTGTAAGAATTTCAGCCCATGTCTACCTGTAACCACACTGTAGGAAACAGATAGGAATGTTTTGGCAGATAGTTAAAGAGGGTGGTGGTGTAGGAATTTGGAGGACAGCAATGATGAAGAAGAAATGGAAAGACAAATGATCTGAGGGTAAGGTTCTCTAAAGGGAAAAATTAATACTCTCTCCCCAAATTTAGGACACCGGTGGTTTTGCTGAGTACGTCAGGATGGCAGGGGTAGTGCTGTGGAAGGCACATCTCCCATGTGTGCTGATCACCTTCTCAGCAGTTAGGCAGAGGGTCTCAGGCAGTGTTAGCTGAAGGGCCAGGGATCTGGCCCCCTCCTCTGAGACAGCAGTGCTGTTCTCTGGCGGGCGTCCCAGGAAAGCAACGCACTCTGCACAATCTCTCTGCCTCTTGACCAGAGACACTCAGGGTCATAGACGTGAATATTATCTTTGTGACGCTTCAAGCAAGCAAACAGATACTTTTTTTTTTGAAAGGAATGTTGCATGCAGTCAGTTGACTGTAAAAACGCCGTATCAGATCTTTCAAGAGCTGTTCCCTTGAGGGGGGGTTGCGCCAGCGCACCCACCCTGCCGGCGCGGGGGCAAGGCAGGGAAGGGAGCACTCACACATGTTGAATGCACTTTAGTGTGTATGTGCATGCACATACTAGCGTCACAGAGTGGCCTCATTTCCCTTGCTGACTCCCTTGTGTCTTCCTTCTGCTGTTAACTAAATCAGGGAACTCCTCTTTTATCCTCCATCATAGACCGGGAATCGTGCCCTGGACATTTTTTCAGCCGAGCACATTTACACACAGGGAATCAGCCCAAAGACTCCTCTTCAAACAGCATTTGTACTAGACAGTTTTGTACTGGTTTCAGGTATGCTTTTTTATAGAACATTTTATAGAATATAGAACATTTTATAGAATATAGAACACAAGTAACTTTGCTTTAACAGCAGGTGCATGAATATGTGTTAAAATACATGTTTTTTGGTTTTTTTAAATATGTGTCTAAAATACATATATTTATTTGCACAACTTAAAGCAGAAATGCACTAGTATTACTGCATTTCTATATGCTTTTTCTATGTCCTGTTCAGTGATGCAGTTGAGCAAGAGAATGGTTTTTGTGTAGGTCCATCTTACATTGCACAGTAATACGAGAGTGCAGCCAGCACCAGGAGGAGCAGAGCAGGAAGGGCCTGGCTGGGGGGATGCAGAGCAGGGCTCATGCCTTAGGGCACGAGACTAAGAGAAGCCGGCCCTTGGCCTGGCTGAACAAGAAGAGGACACTCTTTTAAATAAAAAAGAAAATGAACAAATAAGCAAGCAGGGAGGGTCTTGCTNCTTGTGCTGAGGTGCCCAGAACTGGACACAATACTCAAGGTGCGGTCTCACCAGTGCTGAGTACAGGGGGAGTACAGGGAAGAACTGAAGAATTTTGACTTATGTAGGGATGAGCATCAGCTGGCACAAACATATTTCTGTTTAAGTTAGAATAGTAAGTAGTTGTAGTGGGAATAGTCAGGGAGAAAGGCAGGTTGTTTTGCTGGAGCCTGAGTGCTTTGTCAAAGATTTTTCTTTACCTGGTTTTGCCTGTGGTACCATGTGACTTGACTCAAAAACAGGCCGGATTGATCCTGTGTACATAGTGTAAAGCCTGACATATGCCTTTATAAGAAGTCAGTCAGCAGTCCTTCTTTAGGTTCTTATTTATCAGGCATTTAAATTTGGCTGCAAAATCCCTGCTTCTGAAACTTGGTATTCAGCTTCCAGGCCTGAGAACAGGGATGCCATCCTTTGTTAAACCATATGGGATATGTTTAAGCTCCTGATGAGCTTGTAGTTGTTTGCTTGGGAAATGCCTGTGCAGGGGTGTTGTTGCACCCTTTATTGTATAAACATTTCTGGGTACTGGCTAATTGTTCTTGGAATGTCATTCTCACTTTACACTTCAGGGTTTTGTACTTGGCCAGGGCCAAGATTTCCATGATGGCACACCTTCTCCCTTCTGTCCCTCTCACTGGTTTTCTCCAAAATTGGTATGTTTTCACAGGTACTTTCCCACAACTTCAAAGGCTTTGTTTCTGCTCTTTTCGGCAGGGGAGAGCTGGGCACACTAATGAGAGATACTCACACTCCCAAATGCGCCGTTCCCTTGGAAGTGTGTTGCTTCTGCAGAGCTCTTTAGCTGATGTGGGTTGTCCAAGAACTGTCCCTTCATGCGTGACTGTGTGTCACAACCTCATCCCTGCCAGAACTTTTCCCAGTTTTTAAAGGTTATTGATGACCCCCTGTTTTGGTCGGTGTGTTTGTATTGGGCTTGTAGAAGTTTTACTGTGCTTATGGTAGTGCTTCAAGCAATCCTGTTGCAAGTCTGTTTTCTTTGGTATTTTCTGTATGAAAATACAGACCTTGTTCTTGTTCTGAAATAGTTGTTCTGAGATTTCATTCCTGTAATGATTTGTCTGATATTTCCCACCTTCTTTCAACTTGGCTTGTAATTAGGTTCAAGGAGCTATATTCATATGACTGTGCAGCAAAGAGAGTTGTGGCAAGTAAACTTGGCTTACTGGGTTGTTGATGTTGAAGATTTTAAAGAAACAGAAAGACTGCTTTCTTCTATAAATTAATATTCTTTGAAACAGAAAAGTAAAGATAGAATATACTGAAGCTGTGAAGCCTCTGAAGGCGTAATGTGATCATAAAAAAGCAATCCAAGGGCTCATCCATCTCATTGCATTGTTGAGTCTGCTCTGCCCAGTCACCGGCTTGGCCAGCTCTTACATGAATCCAGAAAAGAAATTCAGGCCTGTTAGAATAGCCTGATACAGTATGAAAATTCCTCCAGGTGTGATCTGGTGGCTAATTGTCATTGCAACGGTTCAGTGAAATAAAACAAACCAAAAGTTAAGCAATGATCTGGAGACCACCAGGATAAGAATTCAATATTAGAATTAGAAGTTTTGCTTCTTCTGTACAAGTATGTCTTTAAAGTAATGCGGGATTATTAAGATTGTTCTTGATTCCAAAAAGAGGGGGGGGGAAAGACAATGTTAAGGAGAATATTGAATATAAATGTTCTTTCTCAGAGTGTTTTTCCTTGTTTTGACTGAAAGAGCAATGCTGCAGAACCCACCTGTTGCAATTTAATGGAGAATATACCCACTATTACAAAGAAGCAAAATGAAACTCTGAAAGCAACTCTTGTGAGTGGACATTGAAAGTACATGCACTATTGAGGGCTGTTTTCTACCCTGACAAGAAGAAAGATGTTTTGTTCATCACAGAAGAGCGGTATTCCTATGGAGCTTCTGGACTTCCCTTGCACAGAAAGTTTCACACCAGGTTGTTTCAGTATAAAAGTTCTCTGGCTGCTAGCATTGCTATCTTTTCACTAATGACTGATGTGTGGATTACTGCAGGCAGGATTTTGCCTAAAACAGGCAGGATTTCTGTGGTACCTGGTTTATCCAAACCGCCTTTACCTTTGTTATGCTTTTATCAATGGTGGCAGAAAGTACAGTGAAAATTTTTCTCAGCTCAGTAAAGCTGAAGTGGACCACAGTGTAGGTAACCTTGGTGTAAAACCTGCCTAAAGACCTCTGGAGCTCTGCACAGCAACTCTGTTTCAGGGGTCCAGCCACTTCCCTTTGCCTGGCACTGTTCATTGAGACCTCCAGGCTGCTGCCCACCTTCTTTCTGAAGGGTTTGACCAGCTCAGAGAGAGTCTTCTGCTTTGCTGTTGTTTTTTGATGCTGTGGCACTGAGCAAGCTCTCCCTGTACCGATGTGCTGATAGCACTGGATTGGTCTGTATAAGAAGTGACCTCACCAGGCCAAAATTTGGTCTTGCTCCATGTCCCAGTCAAGGAAAAATAGGAATGTTTTACACCCAGCCCAGAGACGAGTACTAGAACAAAAGAGGAGTACAAGAACACATCTGATGGGAGTGGCTTTTTGTTTTTTTATTATTGTGTTGTTTGGTTGTTTTAATAATAGGCTTAATATCAAATACTTGAGTAAAATCAAGTATATGCATATAATAAGCTGTCTTTCAGAACACTTGAGTTTGCTCAGGGACAGGTATTCGTGAGCACATATGCAAGCATGGACTCGCAAAGAGTCTTTGCCAATAGCAGATGCCAAAACTCAGTGGGAGAAAAGCCTAGTGTTCTTAATAATCACTATGAAACGTTGAACAATGTGTTTTTAAATAGAATGTATTTGATAGTTTCTTCAATAGTCCTCCAGACTTGAACCAGCCAGGTACCCTGACTCTCCATACCTTGATCAGAAATTCTGAGTTCAAGTTCTTCACTTTAACACATGGCCCTCAGCTTCTTGGGTGGATGCTGTAGAGCTCTTCTGGCCTGATACAGCTTCTCCTGATACCTCAGGAGTGGTGATGCTGTGTAACAGTGACAGTGTCGGCACACTCCTTACCTTTCCATCACAGGCAGAGGAGTTGTTGGTGTAACCCAAATCTCTGTTGTGTTATGGTGCCTACAAAGTAAATGGAGAATTGGACACCTCCTGTACAAAAGAATACTGTGCAGGTTTTGTTCCTCTTCAGTGGTACTCTGTGGTCCTCACAATCCTATGGACAGGGGAATACGTTCATCCTCCTATGGAGTGCTCTAGGTCTAGGGCTGCAGGAAGGATTTGACCTCCTTAGTAGGAAATTGTAGATAAATGCGAAGTACATGTATAAAATGATGGACTCCAGATTAGTATCCAGGAATGTGGGGGCTATGTTCTGATAGCTTCATTAATATGTCAACTTAATTTTTATCTAATGATCAGGAAAATACAAAAAATGGTAAGACTGATAGAAGTGGAGTCAGAAACATCACAATGTAGAAACTCATCATACGTTTTTAGGTTGGAATTTCAGGTTCCTGAATCAAAAATGTGTAGTAGAAGTGGGAAGATATCAGGGAAGAGTGACAAGGAAAGGTGTGGAGCAGCTTCCCTATGAGAAATTACTGAGATGACTAGGGCTTTTCACCTTGAAAAAGCAGTGGCTGGGAGAGGATGTGATAAAGGTCTGTATTAGGAAGTGCATCAAGAAGGATGGTTGTTCACTGCCTCTTAAAAGCAAGAAGTGGGGTCAGTAATGTAACCACTAGGTGACAAATCAAAACAAATAAAAGGAAGTGGTTTCTCACATGCGTGTACTTGGGCTGTAGAGCACTGTGGATGCTGCAGGATGTCGTGGATGCTGTAAGAGTACAAATGGTCAAAAAGAGGGCACGTAAGTTCCTGGAAGAAAAGTCTACCAAGGACTGTTAGCTACAAAGATACTACTTCTGCCTTAGGAAGTCCCTAAACAGAAAGTTTTTAGAAGTTATTAGAGAGTGTTCTGGAGAACTTTCAGTAGGTGCTTGCTTTTATTTTCATAGTCTTCCACAAACATCTGCTGTTTGCTGCTGTAAGCTAGAGTGTGAGGTAGACGGGCCTCTGATCTCACAGCGGTACAGTCATTTTTGTTATCTCTGACATTCACCACAGATTTTAACATGATGTTGCTTTGCAGTTTCCTTGCTTCCCTTTTTTCACCTTTCAGAATCCCTCTGACATATCCCTGGACTTTCTGGTGGCTCCAGCCATCCTCCCTCAGCCACCTCAAACCCTACGTGCAGTTTAGCATTGGGAGCAGAGGAGAAGTTGTCTGAGTCATGAGCTCATGGCTAGTCAGACACAAGTTGATATATGGGGTAAAC
>VZTM01042008.1:37590-52461 GCA_013400555.1 Jacana jacana | reverse complement strand
GTATGGTTTTGTTTTGTTCTTAAGGCAACTTTCTCATTTAATGCTTTATGGTGTGCAGTTTGTTTTCATAATAGAACTTTACCTCTTTTAAAAAATGCTTTGTGCCTGATGTGTTAGGTATTAAAAAAATCTCAGCATTACCATTGGAGTAGTTTTTCAGCAAATTCTCTCAAAAGTATTACCCCAGTGAGCTCAAGAGATTGTTTTCATGCCAGTTTGTACGTTTGTTCCTCTGAGTGGAATTTTACGTTTGGTGGTGCCAAAGGTTCAGCTTTGTCATGATAAATTGTGGTCCAGGATGCTAGAAACTTCAGGTACTTTTTTCATAGCCAAAGCAAGTGGCTGGAGAGCTCTGAGAAACTTTCCTGCTTTCCAGTCTTGGTAAAGCTGGGCATTGCAGTAACTTTCCGGAGGTGGATGAGATTTGCTTTGATATCCATCTGCGCTTTCCTACATCAGAAGACCTGTACCTCCTCTTCAGTTAGCACGCAGCACACCTCCCTGCAGGGGTGAGAGCACTGGGTGTGTGACAGAGCAGTGCATAATGTTAACCACAAGCTTTTTATAGCACAGCTCTTCTTAAATGTGAAAATTTCCATGCAACTTTTTTTTTTGGTGCTAGAGGGTGTCACATTTCAAAAGGCAGCGGTATGGCAACCCAGTGGTTACTTTATATGATTACTCTGAAATTAGTAAAATGATAGACTGATAAAAATGTTGGCTTTGTGCACCGTAGTGCCTTGCTGGAGCGATTTCTTAGCTTTACAGGTAATTTTGTTGAAAAGTACAATACGCTGCCATGGAGATTTTTTTCCTCTACTTGTGTTGTTTTACTAATTTCTTTAGAGTTTCCTTGTTACTTAAGGTTGAGTGACAAATGGTAACAGATTAGGTTGTAACAATACATAAGTTTAAAAGCTATATATTATTTTCTTTGTGTGTTGTATACATGAAGGTGTCCTCAGCCAAAATACTTCTCCAGTAGGGTACCAAGCATCTAGCTATTGACAAATAAAATGCATCATACTCTCAAAGTAGACATTTCAGACACAGCTTGAGTAGCTTTTTATTGTTACTTCTTCTGCAGAGCTGCTATTCTGAGATGCAAAGCTACATGTCTTTGGAAACCTGACGCAGTTCAGAAATGTCTGTGTGACATCTATGACTCTGGACGTTGGTCTAGATGGTTGATGCTATTTTTTCATGGAGAAAACAGCACAATCAGCCTTGAGAACTTTTCCCACAATCTATTGCTTTGAATACGATCATTTCAAAGAAAGAGATATCAGCTGATTTTTGTTTTCTGTCTTTGAGGTTGGGGCAGGGGAAGAAGTTTTGCTTTATGAAAGTGTGATCTCGCAAAGACAGTATTCATACAGGTCGTTCAAGCGGTGGTAAATGACGCTGATGGAGGCTCACGTGCCAGTGGTGAGGTTACTCACTTCTGGATGAAAATTCTGTATTTGGGCAATCTAGATGGGGCAGAAGGTAGATCTGTTGTTCCAAATGGCTTTTGGATTTGAGCTACGTATTGGGAAGGTAGTTATTGTCCCTGGACACCGCCCAAGGAGCCCACAGACAAAATATTTTTCCAGTGGGGAAACAAATCAGTAGGGGGGGCAGAGATCTGTCTAGGCCTGGGAAATTTATTGGGAATTTTTAGATATTATCATTATTTTGGTGCTCAGGCATTTCTTGGACAACTTTTGTTGTCTTGTTAAAACTTTTCACAGGTAAAACATTGCAAATGGGACTCCACCCCAAGTGAGAGGCAGCATGAGCAACTTCCTCTATGTTGGACAAAAGAAGTTATTTCTAGGAAGTTAGGGATGGGGCCCTGTGTAGTGTTCCTATGGGGGATGATTCCTCATTGATTCCTCATGCTTCTGGGCAGCGGCGTAAGGCCCTGGCGTGTTCTTGTCCTGCATGTACTACTGCTGTTCTGAGTGTTCTTGATGGGTGTTAAACCTTCTTTACGCAGAAAGCATTGTTCCAAGACTTGAAATTACCCTGTTTCATAATTACAGTGCATGTTGTAGGTCACTGAAATGTTAAGAGCGTTCAGTTAATGCAATGTACTTTTCAAAAAAATGCTCCAGGCATTTTACACTTTGTAAAAGAAAAGGAAATAAAGCCCAATAAAATACCCAGGGAGAGCAAACAAAAAAATATGTTCTCTAATTTAAAGTGATCCAGAGTCATGTTGAGTTCATGAACCAGCAGCGCTGTTTGATGTCAGCAAAGCGGAAGCTCAGTGTGGTTTGTGAGTAGCTGCTGCCACAGAGTCACAACTTCTTGCTGGCTGAGCCCTGTGGATGGGCTGCCTGGGGCAGACCGCAGTGCAAACCTGCGCCTGTTCATCAGCAGGAGTCAGGCCCTGCCTCAAGTTCAAACTTTAGCTACTTTAGGCTGTGCTGTGCTCTTCCTGCGGTGATCCCTATCTCAAATGGCGATGGACCACGATTAATAGAGAAGTAGGCAAGGACATCTCCTGCTTCTGCTCTGCCAGATAGCCCGTTTCATCATAGGAGGGAGGAAGAGAAAAAGCAAGCTACATCCTTGGAGAGAGAAGCAGGCTGCTGCTGGAAAAGAAAAAAAATAACATTATTGCCTCATGTTCTCTCAGCATGTGACCAGTTACGGCAACTGCTGATTGTCTGCATACCAGGAAAAAAAATGCCCTGTAGTATAAAAAGTTCACAGTCCCTACTTCAGGTCATTACAAACAACCTTTCCTCTACAGGCAGTTATTCAGGAAGTCAGCTGCTAATCCAACATTTAAATATTCTTTGCTGAGCAAGAAGAAAATCGGAGAGTACAAGAGGCTGTTTTTATTTTTTTTAAAGTCTGTAGTGAGCTTTATTTTCTTTCCATTGTCTCTGTGTGATCTGCTGAATGAGATGATGTCTCATTCTTTGAAAATAAGCTTTTTAATATAACAAAGAAGAAATTTAAGACAGGTCACAGAAGACTTGCAATGTCCATTTAACACTTTATCTGTTAAGAGGATGCCACAGACTGTACTCTATATCCAAGAGAGCAGGGCTACCTCTGGCTGTAGAGAATCTGTGGCTGGAAGAGATGCAGCAGGTTGAGGTGATCATTTGTTATGATGTCTCAGGCAGAAGGGCAATGCATGCAGCTCAGGGCCAAAAGGGATTGCTGTGGAAAGTGGGGTTTATTCCCTGGCTATTCCAGCTTGATGGGCTTTCTTTGCCCCAGTCTGTATCTTTCAAGCAGACAAATAGAATTAAGAGGGGTATGTGTGTAACACGGTTGCCTTTGTTGCAAAGAGAACAGTGTGAGTAATATCCAATGGCAACGCAGAGTTTTCTGCCACGATGATGATCAGAGTNGAAAAAAAATAACATTATTGCCTCATGTTCTCTCAGCATGTGACCAGTTACGGCAACTGCTGATTGTCTGCATACCAGGAAAAAAAATGCCCTGTAGTATAAAAAGTTCACAGTCCCTACTTCAGGTCATTACAAACAACCTTTCCTCTACAGGCAGTTATTCAGGAAGTCAGCTGCTAATCCAACATTTAAATATTCTTTGCTGAGCAAGAAGAAAATCGGAGAGTACAAGAGGCTGTTTTTATTTTTTTTAAAGTCTGTAGTGAGCTTTATTTTCTTTCCATTGTCTCTGTGTGATCTGCTGAATGAGATGATGTCTCATTCTTTGAAAATAAGCTTTTTAATATAACAAAGAAGAAATTTAAGACAGGTCACAGAAGACTTGCAATGTCCATTTAACACTTTATCTGTTAAGAGGATGCCACAGACTGTACTCTATATCCAAGAGAGCAGGGCTACCTCTGGCTGTAGAGAATCTGTGGCTGGAAGAGATGCAGCAGGTTGAGGTGATCATTTGTTATGATGTCTCAGGCAGAAGGGCAATGCATGCAGCTCAGGACCAAAAGGGATTGCTGTGGAAAGTGGGGTTTATTCCCTGGCTATTCCAGCTTGATGGGCTTTCTTTGCCCCAGTCTGTATCTTTCAAGCAGACAAATAGAATTAAGAGGGGTATGTGTGTGTTTGTAACACGGATGCCTTTGTTGCAAAGAGAACAGTGTGAATAATATCCAGTGGCAATGCAGAGTTTTCTGCCACGATGATGATCAGAGTTCCCACCCTGCAGAGGTAGTTTGAGTTGAGCAATGCTAGGAAGAATTTCTGGAAAAGGACAGAGTTTTCATTTCATTAATTCATATTATATTGCTAATTCCGTTCTTCATACTGAAGAATTAATATATGTATCACTTGGGAATAATATATAATAGAATATATCTTTATTATATATTATATAAATGGAATATACATTTTAAACATACACACACACACACACATATATATATATATATATATATATAAATAATTCCATTTAGCTATACACCTGTACATGTAATAGTGAGTTTATTACTTTTTTCACAGAATCACAGAGTATCAGGGATTGGAAGGGACCTTGAGAGATCATCTAGTCCAATCCCCCATTGGATTTTTTATTTTTATTATTTTTTTCTTCTTTCTTTCTTTTCAATTGGTTATTATTTCTATTTATTTCTGATCCTTTTAATTTCCAATTGGGAGGAGTCCATCCATTGAGAAATAGGGAGGATTTAAGTAGACTGCTATGATTATTCCTCTGACATAGCTGAAGAGTTACTGCTCAGTCTGTGGATACCTATGCAGGTCTAAACCAAATGATTCCTGAATGAAACTGTTTCTAGTGAACTAACTGCAGGTAAGAAATGGCTTCTCCCAAAAGTGTATATGTCCCTTTTTTGTGTTGTGGAAATGCAAAGTAGTCATTAATATACGCACTACCCATGTAAAGTTATGATGAAAACTGAGCCAAGAAAGCTCTTGGTGGTTATATACGTAGTCCAGGCATAGAATGCATAGGCACAGCAAAACCATGATACGCGTAATTTGGGTATCAGTAAAACCTACCTGCCTTAAAAAAAAAAAGCTGATATCTGCACAGGAAAATAAAAATAAAACCATAAACCTCAGAGTTCCTGCGAATCATTTGCTACTAACGTCAGTATTTTTTTAGAGAATGAGATGATTTAGATCAGGCAAACATTCTTCTGACATTAGTGACGTAACAGTCTCATGTTCAGAGAGATTTCCTGTTTACTTTGGGTCTGAACACAGACGGCTCAAGAAAGTAGGTGCTAAATTTTTCATTCCACATCTGCATAGAAAGACAATCCAAGCTTCTGAGATCTGTAGCAAACTTAATATATGGTTTTGTTCTTTAGAAGAAAAAGGGTAGTGACAGTTTAAAAATCTCATAAGTCAGAGATGACTTGGTTTGCTGACTAAGCGAATTCCTGTTTTAATTCTGTAATGCAGAGAATTGTCAGGCAATGTCAATTTGCTGGTCCTGTGAGGCTACTTATGCCTCCTGCTCTTTTTAACTGGGACCTTTGTTAGCAAGTTCACCTGGAGTCAAGGGACCAAGTGTCCCTTAGGGATGAAATGCTGCTCACTCAGATCTGAAGAGCTCACAGACGGCAGGAAGGCATCGTGGTCAATTTCAGTGCTTCACTTTATGCTGCATCATTTCACAAATTTTCTATTTCAAATCATAACTTCACTGAGTGTTCACAGATAGAAGCAATATATCTTAGTGAGAATTTGTGTGTATGAGTCATAGTTTTAAGTTGCAAGCTTAGTTTTAAATGTGTACTTTTTTTCTAGAAGGCAGCAATCATCTTCCTAATTATTTTCCTAATACAGAAAAGCCAGAGATTTTTTTCCTAATTATAAAGGACTGAGGATTATATTTAAAAGCTTGCTGTAGCTTTTCCTATTCTTCTGAAAATATGTATGCATTAATTTCCAATTAGCCATCTATTCTGTAGAGAATCATAGAGTCATTCAGGTTGGAAGAGACCCTTGGGATCATCGAGTCCTTCATTCATCCATCAAATGAAGGAGTCCTTTATAAAAACAGACCATGGTCAAGATCCTGGAGGGACTGAGGTTAGAAAAAAGTACTTTTGAGTGGAGTTTGTTTTGATTTGGTTTGTTTTTTTTTAACTTTGCACTGTTGCATGTTGACAAATAATGTTATAGATGTGAAAACTTGCTTCATCCCCATAATATGACTGTTGAGGACTCTGGAGATTGGGAGTCCTAAAGTTACTTCTGAACTTAGGTCACCTCAGTTTTGCTGCCAAGGCAGGGAGCCTTGTTTTACTCCTGAGCAATCCAGCTCTAATAGCAGAAAAACACAGGCTGCAATAAAGTCACTAAGTGAATTTTGGTTTTGTTTTGATGGTCTCAAGAAAATGAGATTACTGATTGTTTTTGTTAGCTGACTTCATGAGATTTGTATCCTGTGATGAGTTTAAAAAGTGTATTTCTAAATGTATGATTGTGATACTAGCATATGAACTAATCCCAACATTGAGACATGTTGTGGCATTAATTTACTGTGTGTTTAGGGATTCTGCAACCATTACCTTAATCTAATAGGCGGGAAATTGGTGCATGTGAAGCTGTTTGGGAATTTACATTGTCACTAGAAACCAGAACTAAGTCTTGGAATCATAGAATCATTTAGGTTGGAAGAGACCTTTGGGATCATCGAATCCAACCATATCAGCCCTACTCTACAGAGTTCTCCCCCATCTCTTGGAGAGCACATTCATGACATCAGCAAACACCAGTGCAAAAGAAGATGTGGCATAGTGTAGGAAAAGCACAAGACTGCTTTTAGAAAAAGAGAGAAGAAAGTGGAAGGAACAGCTTGAGGCTGGCTGCAGTGGGAATGAATTTGGGTCAGCACTTAGCGCTCATGAGTGAGGGATGTCCCACTCTGTAAGAGCCTGGCTGCATCCAGCTGTGCTACTGCTTTCAATTAACACAGAGCAGACTTAATAATCTTTCCTTCATGGCTTTTACCTTGGTAGCTGTATGCAGGGGTTCCTTTTGCTCTTGCTTCTACGCTGACAATGCAGGGACACCAAGTAGCGCTGATGTGAAGCCAGCTGGGGTTCCGAATGGGGTTCGTGGGGACAGTCAGCTCAGCTGGCTTCCAAGTGTAAACTGTCCCTGGATGCAGTGGAGTTCCACTCACCCGGGTCTGTGCCTGAGCTAAGAGGGCTGATCCAAGCTGAATGTATCTATAGGGTGATTTATTTGCAATTTGGATGATACACATTTGAGTGGTTTAGTGGTAACTATAAAAGAAAAAGGGGAGCAAAATACAGCACATTTTAAAATAGTACTTATTGGTAGTTTAGCTTGCAGTGGATTTGATGACACTTAAATTATGTTTTTCCAGGCAAAAACTGCTTCTCAAAAATGCAGATGTTCCTGTTATCATGAATACATATTTCAGTCAGAAGGTCCTACTCAGTGAACATTCAGAAGCAACAGAGAAGGCATATGGTCTTACCAAGATGCTTATTAGGAAGAATATTATATCTTTGGCACAGACATTCAGGCTAGATGACCTTGATGATGACTCACACCATGATTCTTCAGATAATCAGGTAAGGTCCATTTGGTTCCCAATTTAGCACTTGGTAAGAAGTTGGTGAGCAGATGCTTAGAAATCATAACAAAAGCAAAAGTTCTAAATTACTGACCTGTTTGGTTTCCACTTTCATTTAGCCAAGGCTGAATAATACACAGTGTTTATTTTAATAATATTTTCTTAGCAGAGGCTTGTGGCCCATCCAAATGCTGAACTGCTGTGAGGTTATTTTGCTGAAGTCTCACTACTGTGCTCAATGGTAGTTGTAGCCTGATTTTTAATCCGTTTTTTTCTCTTTATAGCTGAGTAGCTAAGCTTTATTTGAAATAAAAGCTGTTTCTGTTAACTCACTCAAGGTATTTTAAATAAGCATTCCTTTTTCCCACTCCTATTTCTTAACTCATTTCCTAATTGATCCTGTCCTTTAAAGCATCAAGTGGTAGCACACACCTCCTTTCCCACCCCTTCAGTTTGTTTCCTTTCCTATTTTGACTTTGTTTATAGTAAAATGAGTACTGACTGTGCATATCTCTAGCTGTGGATGTACAAGCCGAGGTATTTTAAGGAATCTGGTTTTCTGATAGTCTGTGCCAGCACTTGCTGAAAGTATGGCCTTTATAAAGACTTTATCATGGTTGCCCAAAATAATTCTTAATGCTTAATTTTTGAGAAGTCTGGCCCTGCAAGTCTGATGAACAACACCGAGTGTCAACATTTTTTATTTGTCTTATATATAGTTCCCATTATAGGCCTGGGAATGAAAAAGCTACATAAATCAAATCCTAATCTCCTTTCTTCCTTCAACTCTGTCTTGTAAAAAGCTTCTACTGTGGTATTCAAAAACCAGACCAATTTATTTGTTCCCCTCATGGTACCTAACAACCAATACTGCTTCATTTAAAACTCAGCAGACACGTTTTATTGCAACTGCGTTGTAGACAAAGGTGCAAGAGGTAGTGTTATACCATAATTTTCTTTAAATACTGCAAACTCTCCTTCTCTACTGGTGGATAATACTTACAGCACAGTCAGTAATACTCTGAAAATCTTTCTTGGCACCCAGCTTTTTGTAACAACAAGTTTCATTGTGAAAATAGAAATTTGGCTCATACAGGGAAGGAATACATATATATACCATATACTTGCGTACAATTTTTACTAAGAGGGGTTTATTTTCAAATAAAAATTACTGAAATGAATAATTTAGATTAAGGCAAAATGTAGCATAACTTTATTAATAAAATTTATTTTGAAAGTTTGGAAGATTTTATTAATAAAATGTGTTTTGGAAGTAGTGAAAGAACATAGATTAAGGTTGACTTCTAAAGTTTTATACTTTTCATTAATCATCTAATTCTTTTACACTGAAACATTTTACATAGAAATGTGTAAGTCTGAGAACTAGCACTGTTCTACAAAACTAGATACCTGTTCATTTTAAACTTAATCTGTAAGTCTGGAAGAATTCAAGGTGGATTTTACCCCTTTTTGTAGAAGAGGAAGGAACAGAACATCACAGAACTAGAAATTTAACTCAGTTCAAGGGGAAGAATCATAAGTATCAATTCATATTTCCTGCTGGTGATACCCTCATCTCTCTTGGACTGAGTTAGCTCAGTCCATAGCCCAGTTAAATACAGGTTAGCACTGTGTGCTCAACTCTCTTGAGTGTTGCTTAAAAATCTACAGTAAATACTGGCCATTAGCCTGTAAGTTACTTCAAGTGCAGTAAGTATTTTGAAATTGATTTTGCGTTACTTGCAGTGACTTTTTTATGGTGAAGTTTTTCTCTCTAGCAGTACAGAGTTTCAGGGTCCCCTGAAATGTTTCTATTAATGAGTTTTCCTTCTCCAGGCTGCTTGTGCTCAACAAGTCCATAACAACTGGGATTCGAAGGAGCGGAGTGCTGTTAATGATTCTCTGCTTGAAATGGTGGAAAGCCAGGGAGCAGCGGGGTGGAGAGAAGCGCAGGTGCGAGTCGTTATCCAAAGGGTGTACTGCTTGCCTGCAAGAGACAGCTACAGAAGCCATGTTCAAGGAAACAAGCCTCTTTGTGAAACACCCTTCATAAATTCAGATCCACCAAATGTTCGGTGAGTAATAAGATGCATGGAAATTTTCCTGTTGAGGCTCTGATGTACGAGAAACCAAAAAGGAGGAGTTTGGAAATCTCATTCTTACTTGTCAGTTTGTGGGGAATCAGCACTCTCAGCAAGGGGCAGGGCTCTTGATGGAAGTGGTGTAGTTTTTTAATAAGTGTAGTATGACACAGAAGTAGTCCTGCCTAGAGGAGAGGAGGATCTGTCTGTGCTTCGTGTGTTGCCTCAGCAGATGACAAGAAGATTGAAAATGAACTAAGGGGAAGTTCGTTTAAAACCAGCAATGGTCATTGATACCTTATCCTGTTCCTTGAGTTTCACAGAATAACTGTTAGTTCCCATTTCTCTGTTTCAGTTTCCAGTACGTTCTGCTAGTAAGATATGCTCATAGAGTGGTCTTCTCAAACAGAAGAGAAGCACATGGACAGATGGAGAAATGAAAGGCTTTTCTGAAATGGGGATTTCATGCAGATGCCACTACAGAATCACAGAATGATATGGGGTTGGAAGGTACCTCTGGAGATCACCTAATCCAACCCCCCTGCCAAAGCAGGACCACCTAGAGCAGGTTTCACAGGAAAGGTTTTGAATTAGAGAAATGTAGGTATACACATGCAAACTTTTATTGTGAGGCTACTGGAAAAAGCTCCTGTTGACTTTGGGAAATCTGGAGGTCACAGCAGTTCAGTTCCTGTGCAGTAAAAAGTGATCTGGTGTCAAACCATTAACACCAACACAGAAATCTTATACACAAACCTCATGGAGCATACAGCTCCAGACCAGTGGTTTTAGCCTCTTCTGTTTTAGTCTGCATCCGAACACTGGTCAGTTTTCAGTGTAGGGAATCAAGAACGGGACCTTGTTTTCTTAAGTACAAAAGATATACCAGTCACAGTTTTCCCTTCTGACCAGTACTGAACTGTTGAATACTTTCCTTCTCCTTTTATGATCCTCAAGGTTGGAGACCAAAGGCTGATTTCAAAGTCTTTCTCAGCAACTCTGGGTCTGAAATCACTGTGTCTATTATTTAATTTCCTTCCTTTGGTTTTGCACTAATGTTTGGTTCCTGCTGACTTAAAGTTTTTAAAAGTAGGATACATTCAATTTTGGCTTTATTCAGGAAGCTTATTAAAGTGAGTTACAGCGGCAGAGCTTATATAAAGCTTCCAAGTTCAGCCTTTTGGGACATCAGGAGATCAACGGGTCTTCAGGACCTGAATGGAGACATGCAATTAGTTTAAAAGGTCCCATTAAGAACTCTTCAGGTGTAATTTGCAATAGGCTTTGAAGGGATTCTTCAAAGGTTTGTAGAATTTGAGTTCCTCTAAGCCACCCTGCAGGTGGGTCCCCTGCATGCTCTCAGGTCCTCTTCCTGAGCTTTGGAAATACTGGAATTCTTGCAATTCATGCTACCTTGTAAGCCACTGGATAACTTACAGCACTGGTAGGAAGAGTGTTCTTCCCTAAATTGCAAGCTGGGTCATCATCCACAGAAAAGTAATTAGCAACAGCCTTATCCCCAATATCTTTTAAAATCTCCTTTACATATAATAACTATATTGACCTTAACTTGCATTATTTTTAAATGAGTAATTGATACATCTTGTTGTGTGAACTCATTGCATTATATTTAATTCCTTCTTGCTACAATGCTACAATATATATTTTTTTTAAAGTGAGAGGAAAAGTACTTTACTAACCCCATATCAATATGATTTTGAGGACAGCATTCCTCCATATAGATTGCCTTCCATAGGGCTACATTTGATCAAAGTCAGGTCAGCTGACAGTCTATTATTCAGGCTGACTGTTACCACCATCAGTTCAAGCAGAGTTCAAATGATAGTACCCTCTCCATATTTCCTTTCAACTTCCGAGCAAAAAGTATACTTAAAGTGCAATCACACAATTTCACGTTAATAATACGATTGCAATCATAGAATGGTTTGGGTTGGAAGGGACCTTTGAAGATCATCTACTCCAACCAATTCCTCATCCACCAAAGCGTCCACCCATCAAATCTGTATCTCTCTCATTCAGAGAGAAGGATGTTGTCAGGGACTATGTCAAAGGCTTTACAGAATTCCAGACAGATGACATCAATAGGCCTTCCCTTGTCTACTGATGTGGTCATTCCATCATAGAAGGCCACTAGGTTGGTCAGACAGGACTTGCCCTAGTTGTCTTGAGTCACCTCCCTGTCTTCCATGTGCCTTCCATGAAGCCTAGTGTAGCTTCTAGGAGGTTCTGTTCCATGATCTTGTCAAACACAGAGCTGAAGCTGACAGATCAGTAGTTCCCAGAGTCCTCCTTTCTACCCTTTTTAAAAAAATTGAGATAGTTAACTTGCCTGAGCCCACACCCTTCACTGGAATGGGGTGAAAGACAACAGAAATCTCAGCTTGTACTTCCTGTATCAAACTTGAAATAGAAATAAAATAGAAAACGAGAGTCCATTGCTTCTGAGTACCTGCTGTAGCTGGGTGTTCTCATGTGCAGTTGTTAAACTGATCTCTTGGAACCTCCTCAAATTGTATAGGTGTCCCAGCTCAAAAAGGAACTTGGTGGTTGTAGTTCACAGTTACCAGACTGTCTTTTGGATCCTGAAGAGAAAAATAAACCCACTTTGTCTTCCACAAAGAAGAGAACAAACACATCTTTTCAAGACTGAGGAATGGGAAACACCTTGTACTGCTTTATCAGCTGCTATTTCCATGGCTGATAAGCATCCACATGAGACTTTTCTATCAAAAATGTCTGTCACCTGATAGTGAGCAAAAGGGTCCAACACCCTCTGGCAGTGCTTTGAACCCACTGATGGCTCATTCTTTTGTAATTAAGAAAGACCTCTTTTCTTCTGGGTAAACTTCTTTTTGTACAGTAAAACTGCCATGAGAGCAACGTTTCTATGTTGTGAGGCAAGATGAGTTAGAGAATTCACAGGTTTGTAAACAAAACTTTCTAATTAGATACCAAGGTGAATAGTTAAATGATTTGTATTTTGGACAGGCTGTTTTATTATGTTTTCTTTTGTAGCACTCCGCAATAACCTAGATGTTGGTGCCACAGGGAAGCATGAAATACACTGTAAGATGAAAAGAGGCATGAAATTGAATGTGGAGCAGGGGAAGCGATGCGTTTTCTTCAAGGCGTCCAGTTTCTAGAAAGAGACTGGCAAATCGTGGGAGAAATCTCTGTGTTCCTTGTAAGGAAATGGATTCATTTTACTTTGTTAAAACTGACAGGGGTAAAGCATAGAAATTACAGTCATGCCTATAGGCGGCTGGTCTTCTACTGATAGACAAGTGGGTATGTCTGACGGATTTACCTCTCTTTAGCTGAAGTACCTAAATCGTTTTCCAAGGACGCTGAGGAATCATTACAGAGACTGACAGGTTCTCTGGCTTCTGTCGTGCATCAATTGGTCCCACGTGCCCTGCATTATTGTCGAATCACTTTCCTTTCCCCCACGTGATTAACTGCTCTCGCAAACCGACTCTTCATCCTGAAGGAGTTTCATGGGGGGAAAAAAGAAAAAGAAGCAAAACCGACTCGCCGTGACTGTTTGCCCATTTCCAGCATTCCTGTCATACTTTTTGCTGCCTTTTCCCTTCTGACGAGAGAGATACTTTTGGTAATGACACAACACATGTTTGTCTAAACCCGACTATTTTGACTCTTTTTGAAAAAGAGGATCCCAAAGAGACTCCTGTCAACCTGAGGAGCTCGCTGGCGCTGAGGTGTCTGACTCATTGCGTCGGCCTTGTACTTTGTGTTCCTGGGATAAAACTGTGTATAATTTGGATTTTGCTCTTGCCAGTATCTGTTTGTTTTGAGTGGGCCACGTGAGTTCAGTAGAAAATAGAGCTAGTCAGTTTTATGCCTTAAAGGACATGGTGCGATAGTTGGTGAAACAAAAATAGATGCATCTTTAGGACTATTAGGCAGTTAAACTGGTCAGAGCACTCAAAAGATCTGGATGAGGTGGCTGGACAGAAAAGGGTGTTGTCTGTTAAGAAGGAAAAGCTAACCATTGCTAGTACAAAACAATGCTACTATAGCTGTGAATCCACATTTTAAAACCTTTGTGGGCAACTAAAGAAGTTGGCGTATGTTTTGACCTACTTCCCACCTGAATGTTAGCACTCTAGCCTGCTATAACTTTCCACTCCAAGAACAAAAGAAAGACAGGGCATTTACTTTAAAAAAATGATGTGATTTGTCTCTATGCAGTAGTCATCAATAGTTCTTTTGGGTTTGTTCTTTATTTTGTTTTGCCAGACCTTAGAGAAGTAGAAAGTCCTGCTACCGTACAAGCAGGATCCTTGGGGAGCAAAATATTTAGAAGAGCTGAAGATTTGTTTGAGTGGCTGGAAAAAATGGAAGTGTGGGGAAAGTCATGTTTCTCTTTCTGAGCAGGCCCCCAGAAACCTGGTAGTCAGTTGCTGGGATTCGTTGTACTCTAGCAAATTTCTGAGTAGTCTGTTCCTACGTAATTCTGTGTCTAATGGTTTTATTGGCAAGTGGTAATCCTGTAAAGCTAATTAATTTCAAAGTTGAATTTCCTCTTTTTCTTCATCTAATGCTCTTTGCTGTTTATCTTAAGACAAATCTAGTCAATGGGTTACCCTGTCTGCAGGCTAACTACTAAAAGTTGAGTGCACAACTAAAAGTTGAGTGTCAAGTGCTTTCATGAGAATTCCAAGTAGGTGGACTAATTATTGAAAAGTCACCTTTCTGGTACAGAAAACCTAGCCTTAAATTTTATAAAGCATATTGAATGAATAACAACAACAACAAAAAAAACACCCTGGAGGTCCTCTTATTTGAAAAGAGCCCAGATTGGAAAGGACTGTCGTGGAAGATCCATGTTCACAGATGCTAACATCTGTCAGAATGTTTTTTGTGGCTGACTTAAATCTGTTTACAGCATTCCATTTGGGTTTTTTTTTTGTGTGTGTTTTTTCAACAAAACATTTTAAATGGAATGGTCATAAATGCAAGTTTTAAAAAATTACATTATGTTTCTGGGATGTGATTTTTCAAGTGGGAAATAAACAGGAAATAGGTAACTGAAGTGCAGTGGAGAGTACTCCATAAGCTAGTCGTTTTCTCTGATTTCCCCTTTTCAGATACTTCTCAGAAGTGAAGATTTGTGCTTTTAATATTCTTGCAAAGTAGTGTAATTGCTACTTGACAGACTTGTAATAGTTCTCCTAGCAGCTGTGGTTCAGGGTCTAGTAACCTGTTTCTGCTTTGAAGTCTCTCTTCCCTCCTC